>JAOEHY010030370.1:1508-52491 GCA_025447955.1 Psilopsiagon aurifrons | reverse complement strand
CCCCCCATCTGTTATTTACTGTATTTAGAGACTGCAATGGTTTATCCAACTAGAATAACAAAAAATGTGACTTTGAGAAAGCGATACTCGGAGTAGCACACAGAGCCTGTAGTCTCTGGGGGAGAAGGGGAAGGGCTAGAACAAAACAAGATATCCTTTCCAGACTCACTGACAGGTCACAGGCAGGGGATTGCCCTGTACCAGCACCTCCAGAGGCACCGGCATAGGAAGTGGGCCTAAAGACAAGCACACACAACTTCTGTTCTCCTCTTCTACCATTCTTCCACCTTATTTTTCACAGGGACAGCCCGATTACCCAAGAGCCAGTGCATGGCTGGTTCCCCTTTGTTAATGCCATCAAGACATCAATAATATTTGCTATTTCTACCTAATATTTTTCCTCCTTGCAACAGAAAACAAGAACAAAAGTAGTTTATTTTCTCATGCCTTACTTATTTTAACCACCTCTGTCCCTGAGGCCCCCAGCCCCATGATACTTGCTGGTTTGCTGCATTATTTCTTACTGTAATGCTAATCCAATAAACCTGAACTCCCATAAATTACCATGCCACATGGGAGAGGCTAAGTTTAGCTCTTGCATATTTTAGACATCTGTCAAGATAAAACTTACTTGGACTGGAAGGAGCCTCTGGAATGCTCATCTGTACCAAAAGTGGACAGTGACACAGGCATTTCCACTCCTTACTCTGTCCCTGACTATGTCTCTTCAATATTAATGAGTTCACATGATGTTTCTCGTTGCGTGCTCCTGGGACCTACTAGAGCACAGTGCATGCTTGGAAATGAGCCCCAATGACTTCATGGATCTGAAGCATGACCCACAACATTCTCTTTTCCTTCAGCAGCTTGGGTTTTGGCCACTTCAAGCCGGGTGTTAAAAACACTTTGTGGCAAATATCTATAAAATGAAGTCTTCACCCTCCTTCCCAGGATTTGTTGAGTATATCTGACAGTTGCTTTTTGGGAATTCAATAAACATGTATAAACATGTAAAATACAGTTTGAAGAATTTTCTGTGTGCTTATTTCTGCTCAAAAATAGGCCACCTTTTAAAGGGTTAAAAAGGATGACATCATTCAACAAATGAATTGTCCTATTTTGGATGCAGTGAAGTGTTTTGCAACAACTCCAAATGCAATTTTTCATTTTTCATACGTGACTGGAAAAGCAAATCCAGTTTAATCTCTTTTTTTTTCCTCTGTCTCTTCTCCTTATCATAGTAACCAGACTTAAAAAATAGTTATTCACTTCCTACTCCTCCCATGGCCATTTGTGGTAATCTTTCACCTTTTTTTTCATGGACTGTTTCTTCTTTATGTTGTTTAATGGTCTCCCTGGGAGGTTGAAATCTCTGTAAATACTTGTTCCTCCTCCTACATTCCCTTACAGGTTTTGTAGCTCTGCCATTGCACAATAATATTGAGCACAGTCAATTTAAAGAACAAGCATATGCAGCAGATAATAAAGGAGAAAAATCTCTGCTAACCACCCTGGGAGACTTTTCTCTGCTAATGATGATTTACACTGCTCTTTTTCTGCCCTGTGAGGAGGTGGGTAACCCCAACCAATCCTTGGCTTTGCCAGGAACATTGTTTTGGTGAATAATTTTAAAGAAGTTCTATGTTTCCTAGTGTCCTGGGTTCAGCAGTAGCAGTCATTTTTCTCCTTCTTAGTAGCTGGTGCAGTGCTGTGCTTTTGACTTTCAGCCTGGGAACGGTGCTGATAACACCTATGTTTTCAGTTGCTGCTCAGTAATGTTTACTCTGACCAAGGACTTTCTGTGTCTCGTGCTCTGCCAGGGAGGAGAGGAAGCCAAGAGGAAGCAGAGACAGAACACCTGACCCAAACTGACCAAAGAGGTGTTCCACACCACAGCACGTCATGCTCAGTATATAAACTGGGGGCAGTTACCTGGGAGGGTTAGATCTCTACTTGGTCAGGCTGGGTATCAGTAGGTGGGTGGTGAGCGGTTGTATTCTCTTCCCTTGTTACTTCCCTTGTCATTATTATTATTGGTGGTAGCAGCAGTGGTTTGTGTTACACCTTTGTTACTGGACTGTTCTTATCTCAACCCCTGAGAGTTGCATTTCTTCCATTCTCCTCCCCATCTCTCCAGGATCAGTTGGAAGAAGAAGTGGGGAGTGAGCGAGTGGCTGTGTGGTTCCGAGTTACTGGCTGGGCTTAAACCACACCTAGTTTCCTCTTTTTTCAAGGTGAAAATTGCGATGTCTTCCTGAGCGAGGAGGAGAGATTGTCCTGATTGATTAATATTTTGAAACCATCTCATAGATGTACAATCTTTTCACAGCAGCACCATTCACTGTTGCTGCTCTGTTCCCCTAGTTAGCCTTTGGATCCCCTTGCAGGCAGTTACAAGTCTCAATCTGCAATAGAGATACACTGAAATGTACAGTAAAGGAAACAGAAAAAGAACATTAAATGACAGGGATGTAGAGCTGGAAAAGGTTAGTATCCATTTCCTACTCCAGCAACAAACTTCCTTCCTTTTTGTTTTTGTTTTTTTTTTTCCCCCCAGATTAAGCACCACATATCTGTCATACATTTGATGTAAGGCTGGAGTTTCTGGGTTTAGTCTTCAGCCTTGGCAGAAGACTCTTACAATCTCTCTGGAGGTGCAGAATTAATTTTCTGTCTCTGGGAGTCTTTCAGCCTTGAAGACCAGGCAGGAAATCTCTTGAAGCTTTCACCCTCAGGTTGGCTTTGCTGTAATGCTCGTAATGGGCACCGAGACCTTTGCAGTGCAAGTGCACAAGAAATGCGGGCTGGATTCTGCTAATGGCTTGGGTTTCCTGGTGGCAAAGCTACTCAGGAGCAACACTGCAGACCCCAGTGCCAATGCAGGAAAGAATGTACTGTCACAGCCAGTGCCAGGAGGGCCTTGAGGTCCCCCAGTTTTCATGTGTTCCTGGGAATAAGCTAGAGGCTGAGGTCAGTATGCACCCAGTGCTGGTCCTTTCCCTCATTGTCTACCTGGGCAAGCAGGGCAGTAGGCACCTCAACAGGCTGGGAGATCACCACCCTTGGAGACGGTCACCAATGAAGAGCACAAGGCACTGAGTAACCTGGTCTGACCGAGAAGTTGGCCCTACTCTGAGCTGGGGGTAGGGCCAGATGACTTCCAGAGGTCTCTTCCAGCTTAAATCATTCTTTGATACTTAGCTCAAAATAAACATTTTTCAATATTACTGAATCCACCATGGCTTTTCACTGTTCGCCAGTCTCAGAAGTAACGTGTTGCTCCACGGGCTGTAGGGTGGCCTGGAAGAGCTCTCACTTCTGGAGACGAATAGGGGGAGCAAGCTGTGGGAAACTTAGCAGGGTGCTTGAGGCTTTCATGATCTAATTGAGAGGAAGGTGAATTTTATCTGACTTGACCTTTATATAAATCCCCCACTCTCACGTTCTGAAGTTTACAACCTCTTCTTTTACTCTCAGTGCAGAGTTTCACCTCCTTCAGAGCCAGATCTGGCATGACTCATCCTGGAGGGTACTGTTGTGCACGGCTGGATGATCTCCCAAGCTGTTGCTCTGCTGTGAGAAATCTGCCATAAGAAAAAAATGGAAACAAACATAACCTCATTCTGGATTGTCCACTGCCATCGAGAAGCAGTGAGAATTAGGAATCCATTTTTGTTTATTCATTTCAAGGTAAATTGTATCGCCTGCCCATGGAAGCAAAGGGCGCAGCTGAGGAAGGTGCTGCTTTTGCGCAATAAAGGCCACAAGATTTAAAGTGCATCTAAGTACAATGTGTGTGGATGAGTCAGGAGATCCTGACTTCAAATGTGAGCTTTTCAAAGTGGTGTCTGCCTTTTTCAGTGCGCGTGGCACAGAGCTTTCATTTAAAAAATGCAAAACTATAATGAAAACCTGAATGGCTCTGATGTGTGAACTGAGGCTGTATCTCACTGCAAAAGCAGGGCTCCCCACGGGTTTCTTTCTGCCCCAGGTGGATAAAATATTGCTGCCCTCTTTCCTGATGTCTATGGGAATGGCACACGTGGCTGCTCACCCGGAGGTCTGCTGCTCCTGCCAGCCAGGCGTGCTGCCAGCTCTGCCCCAGAGCTGCCTGTTGAGGCAGAAATTTCCTGCTCATTAAAAAGAGACAAAAGACACTGAGGTTGCAAATAGAATGTGTTATCTCAGCTTGGAAGGTCTGTCAGTCCACCAGGACACAACTTTCTCTAGGGTTAGAGATGCCATGCAAAGCTCTCGGGTCCATTTTAGTTAGAATCATAGAATCTTAGAATGGTTTGGGCTGGAAGGGACCTTAAAGATCATCCAGTTCCAACCCTTCTGTCATCAGCAGGGTTGTTGCTCCATCACTCCTTGCAGCATAGACAGGTTGCTCCATCACTCCTTGCAGCAAGCCTGATCAGTGCCTGAATGGGAAGATCTACACCTGAATCCAAGGTCGGCCCCTCAGTGTCTGCTTCACAATGCACAGGCTTCGAGTCTAACCTGGAGCTCTCAGACACTGTGCTTGCAATTACTTTTGGTAATTAAGCCAGCATCTCTACACCCTGCACTACACTATCCTCCTCGCAGCTCATCAGAACAGCACTATCTCTTAGTTTTACTTCACTAAACACAGCTCTATCCAAGGCTTAAACCCTGGACTCTTTAATTAACTGACAACTTTAATCCACACGTTACACTGTGCTTATCTCAAAACTGACTTTTACTTCTGATAAGCCATGATCTAATTGCCCACTGTCCTCTGCACAAGTGCAGCATCGATGCACTGCTTCACCCCGACAGTTGCCCAACATGAAAAGCACTCCCACTTGTCACAGTCCCACATTAACCCTCAGCGTTAAGACACAGCTCTGGTTGCAGCAGAGATGGCCAGGAGGTCCTCACAGCCCCTCTCCTCCATTCCTTCTTCCCTCCTTCCCACCAGGCATCATGACCTGGACCAAGCTCATCCAGCAGCAGCTGAGGCTGCTGGTGTTTTACCTTTCTGCCCATGTGGGGCTCCTGTTTCTATGCCTAAAAGCAGAAGACGGTTTTATAGTATAAAGGTAAAAGTCTTTGTCCCACTGAGCCCAACATAATAGAAACTGATGTGAGCCTGGCAGTTATAGTCTGGTTTTATTTTCTGTCTGGGTTTTATTTTAGGTTCTAGGAAACTTTCAGACCCCAGAATGCAAATCATTTGCATTAAGCAAGTATGGGGGTTCAAAAAAAAAAAAAAAAAATGCTAAATGCATTTTGTCTGTTCTTCTAGAGCTTCTAAAAGAGTTTTTATGCTGAAGTCAGGTGTATGTTTTATCTGTCATTAGGTCCAAACAGTTTTCACCTGTCCAGCCAGCTCTCAGCTATTACACTGAAATCTGACAAACCATTTTGGTTCGAAGCTGTGTTACCAGTCTCAGATATCTTCCCTTTCACCCCCCTCTTGTGGAGAAATAAATGAGAGGGAGGTTTTGCAGGGAGATGCAGAAAAAATGCAGCTCAAAATGAGACAGGTTTGTGTTCTGTAGAGCTGGTGGGGCCAGAGAAGTGAAAGGATGGGGAATGGAACAACTAAAGAAATACTTGGTCTCTACATTATAGGAAGGAGCAGTGGGAAGAGACCTTATCAAAGAGAGCTCCACAGCCAGCAGCAAGGGACACAGAAATAGTTTCTGTGTGAAGGAAGAAGTCCAATGCAGATGCAGAAGGGCGCTTGTGAGCAGGGTGGGAGCCAGCACCACCAGCAAGTGCAATGCTGCCAGGCACAGCTTAACCATAACCTAGCAAGGAGCAGGAGAGCAATGGGGGTTTGTGCCCTGGTTGAAACATACAAGCTACATGAGGTCTTTTACTGGCCCTTGTACTGGTTCCAGCTGGGTCAGGTCCCAGTCCTGAGCCTCTCCTGTATCCTATCTGCTGCATGTCCTAAAACCGCACTAGGCTGCCTCCTGTCCCTGCATGATCACCTGTAGAAAGGATTGCTGCTTGCCATGGTGTGGTAGCCCATACATGAAAGCAGGTCACTGCATCACCCTTCTGGTAGAGCAGCACCTTCCCAGTCTCCTGCCCATACTGGTGTCACCTTTTACTCCATCACCTTGCCACATCCCTAGTGATCCAGACTCCAGCCCCTTTGCAATGCATCTGTAAGCTATTTCCACATCCTTTGTCTGGAGCAGGCAGCAGAGCACAAACCAAGGGGCTTGTTTGCTGCTGGCCCCTCTCCATTTGCAGGCAGGGGCTCATCCACTGCAGCCATGCATTCCCACATGGAAAACATGGGAACTGGGAAGGTGCTTGGTGTTACCCACGGCTATTTTGGAGACTTGAGTTTCTTGCACTTCTCTGTGCAATGAGTCCAGCTCTCAGAAGGATCTGGGAGAGTTACACAGTGCTTCTCTGGTGCTTGAGCAGTTCTCTCCATCCTGCATGGCTGCCTTCCCTTAGGAAAATAGGGACGTGGCTACTTCACATCATGTCTGGACAAGTAAAGGCTCAGGGGAGACCTTAGAGCAGCCTTCATTTACCTAAAGGGGGTCTGCAAGAAAGCTGGAGAGGAGGTTTTTTTGCAGCTTTCTGACTGGGGCTGGCTCATGCATATGCCATCTGTACAGACATCCCTGCTGAGGCAGGAAGAACGTGCATCTTCCCCCAGTTCCCACAGCACTGTCTCTGTCATTCGTAAAAATATCTGTACCCCACGGGAATAACATCCCCTAGAAAAGGGCAGATGGACCCAGGCACTCTGGGATGACAAGGTCTCCGTCAGGGACAGCAGGATGGAAATTAGTTTGGAGCATTTTGGGCTCCCTATGCTGCTGACAGTGCAAAACTGAGGGGCTGAAAGGGCGCCAGAATTGATGGATGGTGAGAAAATCAGGGTGGAGGGAAAGTATCCAAGGTTTCGGTTACAGAAAGCACCGGGCTGTGCAGGATATTTTTCACTGTGTTCTCTGTGAAACACTTGTTCTCTGAAGCCGCTTCTTGTGTAAGGAGTCCCTTGCAGCCCCCCCCTCCCCTCCATCTCAGACTCCATGCAGCCCTATCCCTCCCTGCAGGCAGTCAGGGGAAAATCAGTGGCTGCCACATCTAATGCCAGCTGAGGAGCAGCTAATAGAAATCTGTTCTGCATGGAGCGAGCTCTACAGGACTCAATCTCCATGTCTGGCGTGCTGCAGCAATTATGCCTATTGTCATATTTTAGTGTTACAAATGGCTAGGAGTGTTGCTAAGAGTTTCACCTGTGCAATTTATAGAGAATGGTCTGGGTTGGAAGGGACCTTAAAGGTCAATCAGTTCCAATCACCTGCCATGCGCAGGGACACCTTCCACTAAACTAGGTTGCTTAAGGCCTTGTCCAACCTGGCCTTGAACACTGATGGGACATTCATAAACATAACAGGAAGCATTTTTAATTGGGAAGATGGGACATTAATTGCTGTAAAAGACTCAAGAACCATCACCCTCCAACATATCTGAGATGTGAGGTGTGCAAATAAAAGAGGGAGATCAAAGGGTAGATCAGATTCTTTCACTTCACATGTTAACTATTTTACTGGGACAAAAAAGAAAACATGAATATTTGAAAGAAAGCTTGAACAGTTTGGCAACGCAGGAAGAGGCATCCAAGACAGACAGACAAGTGTGGAAGGAAAGACACCTCCATTTTTGAAAATAACATCTTAAAAAAAAATCATTTTTGAGGCATTTCTCTATGAGACAGCCATTTGGCTCCTAGAGCTAGAATATGGGCCAGAAGTAATCAGGAAAAGCGGGCAGAGGCAGCATACATAATGAGGGAGCCTGTATGTGAGCTCTTATCACTTGGAGGCTAATGGATGATGAAGGCATCTTAATCCATGCAAGTGCAGAATAATGACAACCTTGACTTCATGCGTCATAAAAATAGGGGGAATAAGGGAAAAAAAAGGGGGAGAGAGAGAGAGAGAGGAAGAGAAGTGAAAAGCAACAGCATTTGAATCCAAGTGCGTCATTAATGGATGAGACCAGAGTGAAATAATCAATCCCAAGGCACAGTGGAGCTATGGCTGTAGCTTGTGTGCACAGGGAAACCTGCAGAGGGGAAGAGGAGAGGAGAGGACATCAGAGGAAGCACTTGGCCAAGCACGGAGAGATGCTGACCCATTTGGTGCCAACCCAATTTATCAGCCCACGCGCTGGCAATGCTCACTCCAGCAGTGTCCTCCTGCCAAGCACAGCCAGCTGCCAGCTCCCAGCAAGCTCATCCCCCCATAGCAGCAGGCGAGAGCCCCAGCGCTGGCATCATGGCGCAGGCATGATGGGTACAATAAAGCTCACCTTTCCCCTCTGTGTCAGAGCAAAGGCCATGTTTTGCAGCCATCTGGAGGAAAGGCAGCGATTGAAGCCCTGCCACGGTAATGACGAGATTAATTAATAACCATTGGAACAGCTTAAGTGGGGCTGTTGTGGATTTAGTCATCGCTGGGAAATTTTAATTAGCCATCGGATATTTCCTTTGCCATCTGCAAAGCGGAACCTCCTGTGGGCCAAAGAGTAGGCAAGAGATGGGCTGCCACACAGCCACATCCAAAGCAGCACATTTTGTTGTCCCCAAGGTATGCCTCCACATGGAGCTATCTGGGCCTTCATTTGGAGTATAAAAGCTACAGCTGTTTATGGAGAGGGCTTTCAGCGCAGTCTTTGAGCATTTCATCCTTGGGCTACTCCTTACCCTCTTAATTCTTGCTAACCCACTCCTCCACTAATTACTAGAGAGGGGGAAGATAGATAAGATCCATGGCATTTTCTTGTCTGGAACCTCAGCTATTTTTGTCAAAAAATACATTGAATTAGTCAGGTCAGATCTATTTTTGGTAACCCCCTTGTTTCATTTTATATCATTTTCTATTAAACTCTACATCTTTCCTTATTCCTCCCTTCAAAATTAGTCAGATGCTTGTCATACTCCTGAGGTTAAACTAACAGATTGCTTACTGCCTGGATTAACTCCCCATCCACTGTCTTTGTAAGGTGCAGCCTCAGCTCTTCTCCAGCCTTGTGGCCCTTGCTTGCACAGATTCATCCAAAAGCCTGGCTGCCACACAGGTAACATCAAGTGCATGCTTTCCTAGTTTGGGATGGAGTTTACTGGCTGGCTGAATCCACGGATTTCCTCTGCCGGCTCTTCAGATGTCAGTTCCCCTCCATACTGACGACCCCATTAGACTGCACGACTTTGCCACACGTCCCATCTCATCACTGTGGATTCGGTCTGTGTTATTGCCACACCTCTCGCTTCTCTGATGCGTTTGTACTCCAAAGTCTTCTCCTCAAGACCTCAGTCAGAGGCCTTCTAAATTCACTTTGGCACTGTCATGTACTTGTCTTTAGCTACTCCTGGTTTATGTGGTGCGTCTGGTTTATCCTGGTTTATCTTCTGCATGTCTAATTCAGACACACTGAAGCTCTGCCTGTTCATTTATGTCGAACTAGTATCAATGCTGTTAATAACCATATTTTAATCACCTTGTCATCCAGTTTTCCTGAGCTTGCAGCAAAATTTGCTAGGCTGTGCAGTCACACTGGCATCCTCTCTACAGATGAATGCAAGACCCTTTTTGGTTCTCTGATAAAATAACACACTTTAAAGAGAGATTGCATGTTTCGGTATCAGTTTAGCTACTATATTGCTTTATCCCTTTGCAAAACTTAACCAGGTATCATTTTTTTAGTAGGTCCAATTTATAGACTTAACACAATTACAGAAGTGTCCTGGGGGCCACTTTTTAAAAGTTTGGGTCCTTGTGACTTGTTTTTTCTATATATTGGTCTGTGCCATTTCCCTTCTTTCATCAATTCCTGATGACTCCTCAGCCTTTTTAAACCTGAAAATTATATATCTGGCATGCAAATACCTCACCAACAACCCCAGGAAATCCTTTTCTCTGCAGTGGCCTTAGCCTTTTAAATTGCCCTGTTGGCTCATTTAGAGACCTGCAGTTCAGCAGCCCTCTGGCAACCTTTGTGCTTCCTGTATGCCTGAAATGTTTTTGTTTGCTTCAGTATCTTCAGCACTTGCCAATTCTGGACCCTTCTCATCCATTATAATTTTTGTATCATTTGTATCACTTGACATTGCCTGCATGTCTTCTCATTAGCATTATTCACTGCAGGTCACCCCTTTCCAACACAGTAGGTCACTCCATTCTGAAGGAGGGGATTTTGGGGTCAGACTTCCTTTTAATCCTCCCAGGGCTTCAGAAGGTGTTGGTTGTCATGGGTGGCACGTACCAAAAGCTGAGCTGAGGTGAGTCTTGGCAGTGCCCAAAGTGCATAGGGTAGCCTGCCTACCTGTTGGCATCCAGCAGAAATATCCAATCCCTTGCTCTGCTTGGCACAGGGTCTGCTACTCTAAAGCAGCTAAAGAGCCAGGAGCAGCAGACCCTTTAATGCCATCCAGGTCTTTCTACTGAATCTCAATAATCAGATTGCCAGGGAGGAAACAAACACCAGGTCATTACCTGGGGACTTTAGCACTGGTCTTTCCCCCTGGGCTTTGCTGATAGGAGAGATTGCATTACCTGTCCCATTAAGCTATGACTTCAAAGGTATTGCATAATGATAAAATCTGCTATACAAACAAGCTGCATTCACTACTCAGGACCTGCACTGCAAAACTCTTTTCCTGCACTAGTCCCTGGAACTGTCTCTGAGCCCTCAGCACTGAGTGAGCTCCCTGCTCCATCCACTGAGAGCAGGGAGGTCAGCCATGGACACATGGACCTCACTCCAGTGTCCATGTCACACTGGCTTTGTCCTGCCATCCCTATCTGTCAGTGGGGACATAGTGACATTGCAAGGCACTGGGAAGCATTTTACAAAGGAAGGTGATTCAGAAAGGTGCTTTTGAAATGGGAAGTCACATTTGCTGTACCAATTCTCTTTGGAAAAAAACATGTTCAGGACAGTACTAAAAATCTGAGATCATTTCAGTCCAGTAGTACCGGGCAGGAAAATAGCTCTGTAGAAAGACACCATCAATTCTCTGCAGCACCATTCAGTTTGAATTCTAAATGCGGTCCTCTCACAAAATAAGCACCTGAGATCGTTTATCTGAAAAGCTCTTGCTTTGATACAGTGAAGCAGGGATAATATTATCTTGTCACTTCCCCTGTTTTTCTTACCCTGTTGTCCTCCTCTTACAGGGGGGATCACTGGAAGCATGGGGAGGCTGCTTTTTGGGGTGAAACTGGATCCTTCTGCTGACAGTGGGTTGCAGATGGCCTGGCAGAGCAACGAGCACCTCATCAATATGTGCCTTCTTAAGGTATTCCATGGCTGAGGTGCATGACTGAGTTTCTCCAATCCTTTCCCTGCCACTCTCCCCTTCACCACATCAATTTTCTGCTTGGAAAGGCCATGAGGCCAGGAGCTATGTTCTGAGTGCTGGACACTCCAAAAGGGACCCTAGCGCTAACTCATCTCTGTCATGGGCTAACTTATCAGCAAAGTCCCTTTGTTCTTCCTTTTCTTCACTGCCTACAAATCAAGAATAATCATCCTCAGCCACTCACCTTTATGAATGGTGTAAGTTATTGCTACCCCATGCTGTAAAATGCAAACTGACAATAAGAAGCTAAGGGAGGGTGATGGTCTGCTCAGGCTGTGGTCATCCCTCTTGCTGCCCAAACATTGTGGCACCATCACCAGCATGGGTGAAGGCACAGCTTCTTCTTCTTTCCTCTCTGCTCCTGCCAGGGAGGGCAGAGCGTAGACCCACTGGGCTGCCCCACACCTCTCCCACTGTGGAGGAAGAAAGCTACTTTTTACTTTTTTGTGGCATGCCACAAGATGCCCCCTTTTTACCGCCATTGTGCCTCGGAGCGCTGAGCTCACCCCATCTGCTGGTAATAAAAGATCTGTTTCACAGAGCTGCTCCTCACACATGCATCTGCATGTTGAAAGCAGCCCTCACAGCATCAGTGAGTAATGGAGGGAGGAGTCACCTTCGGGGGGAGCTTCAGATGGAATAAGGTGAGCTGTGAAGATAGGCTGCTGGTGTACTTTCCACCATGCCAGGTGTCACTGATGTTCGGCTTCACCCTCTAGTGCAGAACATTACGGCTCTAGGGCTCTACGGGATGGCTGCAATAGGCAGAGGTTTGAGGCATTCAGGTTCCCAAAAAGGCAAACCTGGTTTCATTTGTAGGAAAACTGTTGGTGCCAATTGGTACCGCTGAAGGGGTGGGTGATAAGTTGGCTCCGCTTTCACCCAGATCTGCTGATCACACTTCAGCACTGATTTTGGTTTATAACAACTGCTTTTGGGCTCCCCTGGTGCTCCCCACTCCCTTGTGATGGGAAAGGATGGGATGCTGGGTGTCTGCAGCCAGCTGTGCATGGCGTGGGAGACCAACTCCTGCTCAGCAAGGCATCAGGATCTGCTTCCCTGCCACAGCAATAGCAGGATAAACCAGGAGGAGCAGCTTTCTTCTGCAGTGGTGCTTGCTGGGCAGCTTCTAGTCACGAGGAGGAGAGGAGAGGTGAGCAGGTCATCATGTTCAGGAGGAGCAAATCACTCCTCTGTTCCCAGCTGGGGCTTTGGCTCTCAAAAATGCAGTCTCTGAATAGCCCATCTAAGTTTCCACTTACATAGCAGCTTGTGCTCAACCAGAGCATTTGGAAATGGTTATTCACTTCACTAGGCGCATTTGGGCAGGCTGCAGCGCTCAAAACAGCTGCCTGCTCTTTACGTTAACGCTCAGGCCTCAGTGCTTTAATTTGCAAGCCTGCCAGTGGACTTAACCGGGTCTCTTGCTTGTTTGCTTTTCACAGCTAAAGAAGTAACTCATTGTGAGGGATTTTTGAACCAAAATCTCACACTGACTTCTTCAGTATTTGAACATTAGGCTGAGTACGCTGTCTGTTGCCTGTCTCTGTTCGTCTGAGGGAAAATCTAGAGCCCCAGACAAGAAGAGAGAGAGAGAAATCCTATAATAGTCTCCCAGGTCTAATCTGCCAAAGCAGAGCAGGAACAATTTTTAATTTTGTAAGCACCCACTTTTAAACTTATTCAGTGATATTACCCTTTCCCACAATCAAATATTAGTTTAAACTGTCTCGAGCTTAACACTTATTACACAAAGCTTCTTAGAAATAGAAATAAAATAAATAATCTCACACAAAAGAGAGTCAGACTGAAAGGGCTTGCAAATGCATGGCTAATTCAAAGCCAATGAGATTTCAGATGTAAGGTGCATACATTTATGAACCTATTCTTCCCTTTCTCAGAAAATGTTCTTAGTTAAAATTTAAATCCAGCTGAGGTGTCTGCTGGAGGGGGGTCCTTCCTTGCAAGGTGAGATAGAAAATTCTCCTCTGCTTTCAGCCAGCATAAGGGTAGAGTCCTCCACTGCAGTGATCTTACAGGGTTTTATCTGTATTTTACACCACTTTGAGTATTTACCTTCTATTTTTGTCCAGGCTTCTGATACAGATGTTCTTTTCAGAAAGGTAATTAATCTGAAACAAAGAGCTGAATCCCTCACTAAGCTCTACAAGAGATCAGACCACTTCTGCGTATCACTCCAGAGATAATAAGAGCTCTGGAAGCTTTTCAGGGAGCAACTTATTGGACATAATGAGATTCTTACTGGGGCACCTGTCACCAGTGCTACTTAGAGTGCCTGCTTCCAAATATCTCTTTAAATTCAACTGTGATCACACCGTCACCCCAGCCAACTGATGACTTTATCCTTCTGAGGCACCACTGGAAATGCCTCTCTCTCAGGGCCCAGCATGGTGTTTTGGTCCATGCTAGGCAGTGACCTTTGGGTGTCTAGGAGACTCAAATGGTCCAACCTTAGCCTAAAGGGCGCTTGTTGTCCTTAACTCCTCTGCAGTGATGACACTGGCAGCAAGCATCAGAGGCTCTGCTATGTGTCATCAAACGGGATGCAGAGAAACCAGTTAAGTGGACCAACTCCAGCCCCAGGGTATGGACTATGCTGCTGCTGCTGAGCACGCAGGGCTTGTGCATGAGTGCTGTGAAAAGGGGAATGATGTGCCCGCACAGCTGGAGACAAGCAAAGGAGGTGAAGGAGACCCAGAGCATTTGCAAAGGACGGAAAGAAACTGCTGTTAGGTACTCCGCAGGGAAAGAGTGCAGGGAAGCAAACACACGGTGAGTCAGCACTCTTCCCTTTGGAAGAATGACATTTCATTTGCTTTTCAGACGACATTTCAGGGCTCACACAAAACTGCAGGCAACTATAGGTTCTCTGAGCAGCTCTTCCCCAGCTCCAGAAAGTGCTCATGTAAATTCACAGCATGGCAAAAATTACTAGGCAGCAGGCGGCTTACATCTATATTGACCCAGCGACTCATGGGTATTCATGAGCAGGTAAGCTAAATTGCTCAGAGATATCTAGGTGTGAAGCCTTTGGAGTTTCCTGGGACAGCTCAGGGGGACTCTGCAACTACACACTGCTATCTGCAAAGACATAGCTGTGTCTTGGCAGCGCTTTGTGTGCAGTTTAGGGAGGACAGGAGGCATGGTGAGGCAGGTTCTGATACAGGCTTCCTTTGACAAAATCCTCTGCTTGAGGGGATATGCTTCCACCCTGGGGGCAGGACTTAGTCTTTGGGTTGATGTCAGGCTGCAGTTAGTGCTGCCTCCAGTCTTCCTCTTCATCCCTTTCCCATTAATGTCAAGGCTGTCCGTTGCAAATGATGCTGCCCATTCCTTCCACTGCAGAGCTGTGAATTCCTACTTGATAAACTCAAGACCTGTACATCTGCCCTGTCTCTTGCTTGGTGAAAGCCAGGGCTGCTTTATTTGCAGCTCCATGGATGGCCTCTCCTGCACTTTCTGACCCCAGACATTACCCTTGATACGTCTGCACAAGTAAGCCCAGCTGCTCAGGGTGTGGAGCTGGGGAACAGCCAGAGTGCTGAGTTTCAGTGGAGGCCAGGATCTTGCAGGGCCATTGCACTTTGACCAGATCCTGAAGGCATCAGGTCTCACAGTACGCTGGGGATAACCAAGCTACACAGCTCTAACAAAACCCAATGAGCCCAACACTTCACTGCGTTTCACTGACCATGGCACCATCTCTGTCTTGACCCCAAAAGAAAAACATTTTTCTGATCCACCAAACAGGTTGGCCTATTTTTGTAGCTCATGACTTAATCAAACAAGTTGCCCAGAAGCAGTAGAGTCTGCTTGAAGGTTTAAAGACTCCGGTAACCACAGCTGAGCTGCCCTCATGTTGGCTATTAAGGCAGGGAGGTAGGGGACTAGATGATATATCCCCATGGCTCCCATTCTGTGACTGTTGTTACAGAGTTTATTTTACCCTCTCCTGTATTCTTCACAGACAGAAATGTTGTAGCCCAAAGGAAAGATTTAGCAGAAGGAAAGATTGCTTGTGACAATACTCAGTGTGGCCTATTGCTGAAAAATAAGATGGGTGGGCAGCAGCTCTGTCTCTTTAAGATGACAGATGGGGATACTAACTTCAGTGCCTTCAGTTTTCTTCATTTTGCAGAGAAGTCATTTGAAACTGCTAGCATCTCTCACACAGCCCTGAAATACGGCACTCATAAATCCAGATACTGCCTTCTGTGATGCTCCTTGAATTGTGCACTTCTCTGCAATGGCATCTCAGCAAAGGGAAGGCTTGCGTGAAGATAATAAGTGTGCTGTGCACTCAGCTGATTGCCCTCAGAGATAGTCAAGAGCCAGTGCACACATGCTCTCTGCAAGAATCAGATTTCATTATGGAAACTTTTTCGTTGCTGCTGCTTTTAAATAATCCCCAACTGGGCCTGTCCTCCCTTTCTCTCCATCTGTTTTGTATCTGTGGCAAAGAAATAAAAAGCCCATGTAGGAAGGAGGGGAGGAAGGCTTGTACCCTGTGGCTCACTCACTAACCCAGCATACTAACAACCTTTGGCTTTGTCTTCACTTCACCTTTACCATAGGATGGTTTTTTTTCCAAACTTCTCATGTAAACTCATTAACATCACTTCTCCATCTGACCCACTTAGAGATCTGCGTCACTGGTGATGTTTCAGCACTGAGCAATCTCCCTCCCCTTTCTGCTCATATCCTAAGAGGTTTGGGGGGGGTGGGCAGTCCATGTGGGTCTTGGCTGAACGGCACTGCCTTTCCATGGATCTATATTTATACATTTAACATCTGAACGGGCTCAGACTTGCAAGAGTTGTCTAGAGCAAACCGTGTCAACACCTAATGGGGTCCTTTCCACCTCTGCATCCTGATGTGGCGAGCCTGTGCTGTTGTTGCAACGCCTGTTCTGTGCAGTCAAACAATGCTGCTTTTTTTAGACTGACAACCTATAATACTGCTGGTGCTGTGGAGAAGCGATAAAGGTAACATTTCACATCTCCAGTCAGAAACTGCCTCTTAGGATATCTTGGCAGGGAAAAAAAAAAAGGAGGAGAAAAACACAAAGCAGGGTGCGCAATTGTGAGCAATGATGACGTCCATTGTCACATAATCTCTCCCGAGCCATGTTTCAAGCAGGATTGGGTGACACTGTTGGAGGGAAAGTAAGAACCAGATACTGAAGGGATGCTGAGGCCCCGTTAATGCAGTCCATCATCCTCCAAGCTGGAATACTGCTCTGCAAGTTGTGTGTGAAAAGAAAAATAATTCTAAAGAGCTGGATTGCTGTAAAAGCTGATTAGTGAACATGCAGTTTTCTGTGGCAAAAATGATGCTGCTGGTAAGAGAACCAGGGTGCAAGAAGGGCCCCAAAGCCATGGTGTTTCACTGGCTCCAAGACCTGCTCAGCTTGCACCAAGAAGAAGGAAGTGTGCAGTTAAGTGAGGCTTGGCTCACACTACCAGCTTGGCAAACCGGCCCTGAGCTCCGACAGGCAATCTGGGATCACTCCATCCCCTGCATTATCACCTATAATGGAGGAGCAGCTGGCCAAATTATACCCTCTGGCTGTGGATTTGCAAGGCAAAATGTCAGTGGCGATACGTGCCAGTATCACACTCACTGCTCCAGCCTCAGGCTGCAGTGCTTGTCCCTGCTCTGTGAGCAGTGAGGACCGGAACACCATTTACACAAAGTTGCTTTTGCAGGTAGCCCTCCCTCTTCACTCAGGCAACTTTATTCCCATGCGTAATCTTCTTGCAGAATAAAGGGCAACAGAAAAAGGTCCTAAGATCAGACTCCTCTACATTACAAAATCACCTGGGAGATTTTTTGTTGCTGTGTGTGCACTGCATCTTGCTAGAGAAGCTGCCTGCCAGGGAGGAGACTGAGGGATCTGAAAGTTCATTGTTCAGGGGTGAGGGGAAATGGACGTTTGCTTGATTTTTGCTGGGTGTTTGGGGTTGTTGCTTTCTTTAATGGGGCATTTTAACAAATGGATTTTCATCCCTTGACGCTGGTCATCCTCTTGCCTCCTAGCTGTTATGCCCTTTTTTTGATCCTCCTTCAGGACCCTTCAATGCTTCAGGTCACTGGAGAAGGTCTGATTAGCTTGTTTTAGGCTCAGGTGTGGGACTGAATGTGCAGAGGGAGGCTGTAGGCTATCGACCTGGTAAGATCTGAATGAACATGATATTTGATCTGTAATTATATAGCCAAAGAGGCTCTGCAGGGCAGGCAGAGTCAGCATTTTGAATCGGATGTAATGTGTTTTTTTCCTGTTACTGTAAATCAGCTGCAAGCTCACCTTTACATCTCATCTTACAGTGCTCCCTATCAGGCATCTCTGACTCCAGCTGGTGGGCAGAAGAGCAGCACAGAGCAATAAGAAATGGGCCAAATCCTGCTGCATCTCCTTCAGTGCCCTTTTCACAGGCCATTCTAAAGAGTACTTGATTTGCTTGCTGGCTGGGTTTCACCAGGCTATAGGAGTTAGCTATGTAATGCAGTGGTACTTTATGAGGCTACAATTTAATCTAGAGGCTAATTCATATAAGTTATGCATCCCTCCCTCTCTTCCGTTAGAAAGTAGCTGCTGCTGGGTCCACCCTGTGCAGCGGTGCAACAGCTACAGATAATAGACGAATCGGGAACTCCAACTGGCCTTCAATGCAAAAAGACAGTAACAGGAGGTGCAAGCAAGGGTGGGCTACAAAGAAGGCATTTAGAAATGCTGCCCAGGTGTGTAAAGAGGTTAGAGGAAAGACAAAGCTGACACTTGTGAGAGGCACCAAGAATGAATCTCCTTTCATTCCCCCTTGGTGGTGGTGGTGGCAGATGAGGTGGTCTGTCAGTGGGTCATTTTAAAAGGGCTGTCCGTACCTCAGCCCCATAAAGGTACATTTCCAAGGGTTTGAGTTGCACAGCACCTAGAGAGCAGTGGCACTGTCTGATTTGGCCAGGAGGCTTATCAGGCAGTGAGCTTCTCAGCAAGATAAAACAACTACACCAGAAAATCTAGGACAGCATCTCACCTTGCTGGGGAAGAGTGCTCACCTGGTTGTAGACACATGAAACTGCAGCTCTTGGACACCCTAGAAAGCCTGAGAGCTGGGATTTCAAAGGAGATACAGCCCTATTGGCTTTCAAGACAAATTTTCCATGAAAAAAAGGTTCAGCTAAAAATAAAACATTCAGACACGCAAAACCAAAATATAATAATAATAAGGTGTTTTCCCCAGATAATTACATATTGGAAGATCAGAAGTTCTGTATGTGCTCACAAAATATGGTCCCCCAGGCTTTTCAAAGCTCAGTTTTCTCTCAGGAAACAGCACCTTTTGCGGGACTGCTGCTACTGGTTTCCTACAAAGGGAAATGCTTGTTTGTATACAGCTGCAGCTCTTTTCACTGGCCATTAATAACTGCATTCTAATAGACTAAAGAAGGTCTTAATTTTCAGAGTATGAATATTGATGCTGTAAATTCAAGTGGGGCATTTGCATTTATTACTATACATTATTTGCATTGTGTCTGTGAAGGGTTCTGTACCCTTGTGGAGAGTATGTACATGAATAAATCAGTGAATATTAGTTGCTGAGGCTTAGCGCCTGGGCCCTGGATGCCACTGGAGCATTACTGTTGAATTCATGAAGTCAGGGTGCAGTCCAAGAAGACTACTGAGATTAGGCTTCAGTGAAAAATTGTTGAAACTGGCATAATCGTCACTGATTTGGAGCATAAACTGGGGTTTTACAAGCAATTTTGGCAGACTTCAAGAGTCTCACAGGTTTAGAAGTTTCCCTGCATGTCTCAAGGAGCTGGGTTGGGGCAAAAAGCTGAAGGCATGTTACAGAAAAGCCAAGCTTTTCAGTTAAGGAGCTGTATATATCCAACATTTGGTCACTTACTGCTCTCTTTGGTATATTTGCAGGATGGAAGCTGCTAGGTTTTTTTCCTTTTGGCTCTGAACTTTATCTGTAAGATTTCCTAACATCCCAAATGAATCTTGAAAACAAATGAGGATTTTTTTCATTATGTTTTATTGCACATGGATCTGGGAAGTTCATCTCCTTGAGCAGCACACTGAAACTGCTTTCCCAACAGATCTACCAGAACACGTAGCTGTGGCAAAGATGGCTCTCACAAAGCAGTGAGGCAACTCCCAGGATATTGATGGCACAGGATGAGTGATGGATCTGTTTTTCTGGACCATCTTCCACTGCTTGCAGCCTGAAGGAGAACAGACACAATGCTAGGGCATGAGCATGCCTAGTGCTAAGTGACGCCAACCAGGATGGCTGCAATGGGGGACACTCACATTGGTACCCAACACATAGAAGACAGCTGGGATCACTATAACATGAATTATTACCCAAAATCACCTTCCTGACTTGCTCCATCTCTTTTGCCTTAGAAACAAGCCTTGCTTTTAAAGCAGGAAGGCATTCAGCAGGAAGGGGAGCTCTGAAATTCAAGCCCTGCCCCTGTGAACCTGCCTGCCATCCCTGCTGACACACTGCTCACAGAACGCTGGCTGGGGGCTGGGAGCAGAGCAAACAAAATGCTGGTGTCCTGGTGCACAAACTGATGAGCAATTTGCATAATTAGGGCAGTGCTGATGTAAATGCTAAGTATCTCCTCTGGGTGCATGGCAAGCGCAAAAGGATCCTGTTAGAGCTCCATGGCTTTTTGGTAAGCTCCCTTTCTGTCTTGCCCGCTATGATTCTTTCACAGAGATTTTTCTTTGTGTTACCTCTCCCCTTTTGATTAAAATGTTTTTACATTGCATGAAGAAGCAAAGTCACTTCTTAAGTATGATGTGCAAAATCTGTGGTCTGATCTCCTTCGTGCAGGTGGGCACTGGAGATGAGAAAGGCATCTTTAGATCCCTGACAAACCTCAGGATCCACACACAAAGGCCAGGCTGCCTCTGGACCACATTCCCGTTCTGCAATAGCATGCCCCTGGGGACAGCACTGGGGTAGGGCTCTTCATGGGTGAGGGCAGAATGTGTCCCCTTTTCCCAGCTGTGAGCAGGCTACCCACAACCTCACTGTGAATTGCCCCAGCCCACTGGTTTCTTGCGTTTTCTAAAATCTTTAAATCATTTAGAGTGGCAGTTGCCTTTGCACTGTCACAGGACCTTGAAGCTTTATGAAGATCTTCTCATGTCCATGACTCATCTGTTCCCCTGGCTGGCTGATAGCCTGCTGCTGTCTTGCAGCACAGTCCAGCAAGGGATGCTTGAGAGTCTGTATTTGTGTATGCACATGGTATGTGGTGAAAGGCTCCTGGGTCCTGTCATGTCGCATTGCCCTGTCACTTGGTCACTTCTGACTGGTGACAGAAAAAACGGTTTGTAGAAGACAAGTCTTGACAGGGATGATGATGGCTTTGCATGCAGAGATGAGCCACTGGCACAGCTGGGTTCAGCTGCAAGTAATGTGAACCATAAGAGAAAAAGAGCTGATGATGGGGGCGACGGGGGGCATTACATTTGGGCTTCGCCACAAAAGCTGAGAGTACAAGTCCAAGAGCCCTGGATTCAGGAAGGTGTTCTTGCCGTGGCAGGGGGTTGAAACTAGGTAGTCTTTAAGGTCGCTTCCGGCACAAACCATTCTGTGCTTCTATGATTCTATGACCTTTTTCAATAGCCACTGAAAACCCCTCTGCCTATTGCCATGTGAAACTCCCAAACTCTGGGGACTGAAAATGTGCAACATTGGCTCTGGTTTCACATGCCGCATGTCAAAACAGAAAGGTTGCACATTTCCAGGTGCACACCTTTGGCATTTTGGGTTTAATTGGGAAAAAAAAAAAAAAAAATTAACTAATATGGCTAGTCCAATGCTCCTGTCCTAATCTAGGACTTGTGGGTCCTTGGAATCCCCTTGGGCAGGGTGAGTGGTGGAGGATGAGTACAGCTAGTCCCGTAGCTGCAACAGTGCTCAGCCAGCCATGGGCACTGCCAGCTGCACGCTGAGCCCTGGCAGTGGTGTGATCTGGTGCAATGTGAATGCCAAGGTTCAGCAGTACTGGGCTGTGTCCTGAGGGTTCCTGATGCTTGCTTTGCTCTTGAGAGCGCTCAAAACCAGGCTGCCAATGGTTTATTGTTCCCCTCCACGCCTGTCTGGCTTTGCCTTTGCCTGCTGCTCCCTGTGGGAGCTCAGACAAGGTTGGAGGAGAGCAGGGAGTGAGGTGAAAGGATGCCTATCAGTGCATGTGACCAGCACCGCAGCCACGGGGACCAGCTTCTCACTGACATCAGTAAGCTCTGGATCAGGCCTCTAGCCAGTTCAGCACTGACGGCTGAAAAGGGGGTGATTAGCTGGGTCTGTGGATGCTTGCTACCCAGGACCTGGATTGAGATAGCCTAGCAGGGCCCCTTCAGGCTGTGCTGTTTGTTGTTCAGTCCCCTCCAGGAGGATTAGAACACGTGGCAAAAAAATGTTTTGGTGTGTGATAAGATTTTCTTCCTGAATTTCATGCTGAGTTTGAGCTCACTAATCTCCCCCTTGGAGCATGGCAGACGACTGCTCATACCGCTGACATAAGACTTTAATCCCATGCCTGGATCCCATTCATAACACCCCTCTCATCATTTGGGAGGCTTCTGGGAAGCATCTGCACCCCTGCCAAGTGCCACCCATTGGAGGTGACTCCCTGGGCCCCCTCTCAGCATCCAGACCCTCTCCTCCGCATCCCACAGTTGCTGACATCAGTGGACGCCTGTGCAAGGTGGCTCAGGGGGCGGCATGAAGGGATCACGGAACAAAGCTGAAAATGGAATTAGTGCTTATTAGAAGGGCAGCTGGCAGTGCTGCAAGAGAGGCCACGTGTGAAGCCTTGGGTCTGGCACATCGCACACGAGAGGCTGCACCACACGTGGGACTGCTGGGAAGTATCCCTACATCCCCCATGGGCTGCCTGAACACAGCCATGCTGTGAGCGCAGGGTCCAGCCCTCCTCCTCCTGCTCTGCGAAGGACGCACGTCAGGGCCAAGGAGGTGGCGTCTGCATTGGAAACCCTCCATGCAGAAGAGGCAGGGGAGGTAATGGCATTAATGAGCTGAAATAGTCTGAGCAGAGGGGACCTTGGCGTCACAGTGGTGGTGGCTCTGTGTGTGTGTGTGTGTGTGTCCCGCCTCCTCCACTTGACAGCAGTTGCTCATGGCTGTGTAAGCAGGTTTATTAACCACTGAGCATGTGTGCTAATGGCATTACTAAGCGTGAGCAAAACCCTCATTAGAAGGGAGACCAAATGGGAGCAACAAAGTAGTATTAAACCTGTATTTGGAGAAAATTTACACCCCTGCTTGTATTTAATATAGTTAATGCTCCTGCTGTGGTACATTGCTGGCCGTGGGATGAGCAGCATTTAAGCAGTCATCATGGGAAACATCAGCATGAGGTAGCAAGTCCCCAGAAGTCCATTTTCTATCTTCAGCCAAGCCGTGCTGCCATATTGTATATGTCAGGTGCCAGAGATAAGGAAGGCCCATGCAGGGGCTCACCTTACACTGTAGGGCTTTATTTCTGTTGCCTTCAGCCCCACATGGATTGACACATTCCCTGTAACAAGGCCCATGCCACAGGAGCTATTAATCCTCCCGTAACACTGGGTCTGCTTCTAGATGCAAGTGCTAGTTATTAGTTCAAGAAGTTTCTTCCTTATTCAGATGACATTAAGGTCTCTTTCATGGCTTTGTACCTTTTTGCTCGGTGAACCAAAAGAGGGCTGTTTCACCACATCCATTTGTTAAAAATGCTGCCTGTCCCAAATGCAGCATGCTAATATTAACTATTTCAGAGTGCTGTGTGGGAACATGCCATCTCAAAAGCAATTTAGTGATTGATGCTTTTAACACTGAATGGTTGGGAGAACCCAAAACATGGGATCATGTGTCAGAAGAGAAAAACTGCTTGGGATCAGTGTGGGGACCTGGTCAATGCCAACCTTCCTCAGGGTGCTGCTACATGTGACAGGCATTGTGCCTGCAAAGGGAGCATCTCAGATGCAGATTCAAGCCCCAGACTCACCCTCCTGGTCTCACTATTCCTGTGTTTGGGTCTTCATGTGGTGCTAGCAGGATCTCAGGTGGAACCAAGCTCTTCTGAAGTTTCCTCTCCCACTGAGACCCTTATGGAGTGGATTGGCATTTGATGGAGCTGGTGCAGTACTAACCAGCTAGTGAAGGCTAAACATGATGCAGAGTCTGGCATGTTAGCCCTGGCCCGACCCTTCCTGCAAGGCTTGGTGGCTTCTTGTTGGCTTGCAGAATAAGCTGTTCTGATCCCCCTTGTAAACATCAGCGTGCCACTTGCTAATCACTGGCTTGGCATGAACAGTTTAAGCTTCCAGCTTTACCTACTGCCCTGCTGTTTGGGAGGGAGGCTGCAGGCTGGTGGGGGGAGAGGATGGGACAACAGGCACACACGCATGGGAAGGACGAGGGGAAGGTTTTGACCTATGTGGCTTCTCAGGGGCATGAAGCAGCATCTGCCTTCTCACCAGCAGCAAGTATTTACCTCAGTTTGACTACACATGAGTAATTCTCAGGCTTTTTAGCACACCTCACCCTTTCCCTGCGCTGGTCTGTTTGTTTGTTTGTTTGTTTCCCCATGTGATGAGCAGTGGTTGAGATAACACATTCAAAATCTTGCAGTTTCAAGATTTCCCTGCATATACTGTCAGAGTGCTGCTATTTACATGTTCTACCCCCAGGGCAAACAGTCCCAGGCTGTGTCACTGCTGGACTCTGCTAACGGAGCCAAAGAAGTGAAAGACAGTGTCATTGCAGATGGATGCAAAAGACTGCTTTTCTTGTCTGACAAAAGAGGAATCCCGATGACTTTGAGTCACTTAAAATATTTAATTCAAACTACAATAAATACTTTGCAATGCTTTGTTTCTATCTTTTGCTTTCTCCTCTTTATTCTTTTTGGTGATGTTGGGGAAGCTTTGAAATGTCTCCACAGTAAACAGCTTCCTTTAAAATGTCAAAAAGAAAGCGCTTGGATTTTTCCTTGGGCTGAAATATTTGCCCAGCAGAGCACAAATCTACTGCCAGCTTCTTTCAGCCCAGGACCAAAGGGGTTTGGGACCTATAAACAACTTGAAAAACTTGGCCCTCTATCTATTGGGCTCAGCTCCACATCCCTCCAACACCGTGGCTAACAGGAACCTCTTGAGTTCAGTCATAAGGGTATTAACATTTACTCTGCTGTGAGCTCACAGCTAGAGATGGTAAGTGATTTTATCTTCTTTTTCCAGCATTACCTTAGCAATCCTGGTATCCACAAAGAAACACGAACACACGGTATTTTGGACTGAGCACCTATTGCAAACTTTGCTTTATTGGCTGTCATAATCTGGCTCCAACTAGCCGAATAGAGCTCTGCTACACCTTAGTGTGACAGGCAAGGAGTTTCTATAGTTACTTACCGCCCTAAGAAAAGCTTATCAGTCAGACAATTATTTCTCTTTACAGTCAGATTTAGTGCCTGATCTGGAACTGAACAGTCATCAGAATCATACAGTATGACCTGATTCATTTTGAACTGGAGTTGGTGTTGGGGCTACATGGCAAAACACCTCCACTGCCCAGGATTTTAGTATATTCATTCCCTTCATGGGCTATTCACACCCACCCTTTGGCTTGTTGGGGCAAAGAGGAAAGAGGAGAGGCCATCACGACACCCCCTGCACTTCAGTGCTGAAGACAGGAGAGATCTCAGACATTAGCGATGGGACAGGGAGGGATTTAGGTCCCAGCACAAGCAGGAGTCTGCTTGTAGGATGATCCATGCTAAGGACAAGGAGGGATGACTTGGCAGTCAGCAAGGAAGGAAGGTCAAAAGGGAAATTTTTCAACTGGAGACCCAGGCAAGTGACTTTATCCCAGTCCCCTCTTATTCTACCACATGGGTACAGGTTGTCCAGTTGTGGATGCCCCATCATCAGATGAAAGATGTTCCTGCCCCTGGCAGTGGGGTTGGACTATGTGATCTTTGAAGGTCCTTTCCAACCCAAATGGTTCTGTGGTTCTGCAGGATGAAGAACAGGCTGGTACAACTGAGGAGATGCTGGAGCTAAGTGAATAAAGACACTTCCAGAAGCCTCTGGAACTGCTCACATCTTCCCCCTTCCAGTGCCCTTTCACAAAGATAAAATGATCATAGTCATAAAAATAAGAAAAAAAGGGGCTGTGTAAAAAGAGCAAGTCAAAGGCTTCTCTCGTAATTCTGGAGTTCCTGCACCATCTGTGAGCAAGCTCTAGGGTATCTTACTAGCACCAGAGAGGAAGCTCAGTCTTGCAGAACTCATGACTGAAAAGCATTTGGTTGACAAACAAACCCCAGATAAAATCCCTGTCCTTGCTTTTGCCTGGATGAACTAGGAAAGCATGTCTTTCAAGAGAGAGATTGCTACAGCTTCAGCTGTCCCTATGCAGGCTGCAGTAGGCTTCTTTGTTTCTTCTTTCAGTTTTCCTCAAATACAATCTATTACCAATACCATGTTTTCCTTCTGTCAATATATTACCGGGCTCTATCAGCACAGCCTTTATTGCAGCTTTCTATGCGATGGGCTGGTGAATAAAGGTTAAAAAGACCAACCCTGAGCATATCTGTGAACGTAGCTTGCATAATCAGGGAGCGCTGCTGGTGCAGGGCTTCACTGACGCAACCGGCTGGGGAAAATTACCGAGACGCCTGCTGAGGGACAGAAGTGACTAACCCTCATCAGCAGAGTCACGGCTTCAGAGGAGCTGCTGCTAAGGCGATGGGCTAAAATAGACCTGGGGGGAACCTGATTTTGAACAGCAAGGGCCTTCTTATTTATTGTTATAAAGAGCACTCTGTGCAGATTGCATGTGAACTCTCTGCGCGCCTCTAGAAATCAGAGGGATAAACAAATCTGCAAGCAACTGCTTGTGCTTGACCTCCTTTTATTGGCATTTATCAGCCCTGTCAGGATCCCCCTAAGGTTCCTGAGGGCAGCTGAGGCCTGGCCAGACTGCAGGCTGCCCTGCTCCAGTGTTACCTTAGATAAGTTAAGCTGTCCTCCAGAGCATCACCCTGCTCTTAAAAGGAGCGAAGTATCGCAGCAGAAAGCTTGCGTAAGGAGTCGGAGGAGCCAGAGCTGTCAGCCACAGGTTGCTCTCCTCCAGCTGGTTGCGTGCTGCTGGGGATGCTGAATGCTGCCTGACACTCTGCAGCATCAGCAGCTGGAAGTCACAAGCTCTGGAGAGTGAGAAGAGCTGTAGGAAAGCCCCAGTGAGAGCCCTGTGAGCCTACGCAAGGCCAGGGGTTCAGGGTTTGAGCTTTGATATAACCCAAGAGCAATCCCACTCACATTACATGGGGGGAGCTGCACCTGCTCAGGGATGGAGAAAAGAGAAGTTAGTTTTCCAGCATTTCCCCACTGCTTTTGTGCTTGGTGATGGGCCAGGAGAGCCCTTCAACACTTCCCATGGGGCAGATGGGAGGAGCCAAGGAGGGGATAGCCCTTGCTCATGCGCTCCTCCAGCTCCAAGCTCCAAAGCAGTGGCGTCCCCACTTTGTGCCAACTCCATAGCCAAGGGTAAGGCACATCTTGTGTCTTGGCCCTCACAAGGGGCCATGCAGGCAAGGTCTGGATCCCTGCCCCACACCTCACCCTTTCACTGTGTGACTTATGGGCCACAGATGTGCAAAGACACTTTCCTGTTTAACGTTGTGCAAGTGAAAAAACCCATCTGGTCTCAGATAAATAGAAAATCAGACCATGTCTCATCGTCTGCCAAGGAAGAAGCCAGCTGCAGATACAGAGCAGAAGCCTTCTGTCCTGGTCTTCTCTGGAAAGGCATGAGGGGGTGGACATAAGGAAAGGAGCAAATCTGTGCCCCTGGAGCTGGTCACAGGAGAAGGATGCCAGCTCGTCCTGGCTGTGAGAGGTAGCACTGACCACTGTTGCTCTCACTGGTAGGGACAGACCAGCTGCCTTGTTCCACCCAATCATTAGATGTCAGAACCAAACAGCACGGGGACATCTGAGGTGAGACATCCTTTCACTAAAGGAGATGTGTAGCCAGAGCAACACCTCTATCAGGTGTGAATTGCACAAGCAAGTGGGATTCCGGGAAGAGGGAGGGTATCTCCAGCAAAACGGACAGAATGAGATCTGAATTTAGACAGCCAGCCCAGGGGAGCCTGGAAGCATTTCCAAGGCTTCATGATCTTTCTCCAGCTACTTCAGAGGCACAAAGCTTTCGCACAAACATTTTCTGCAGTGCAAGCCAGTGCAACAAACAACCATTTTCTACCAAATCCAGTGCACAAATTACATCACTACCACTATGTGTATGGAAGCTGTAGCTGTATTTATAGAGCACTGGTTCTTGTAGATGTACCCAGGTAGGCTTAAATCCATGCCTGGTTTTCTGATGGTTGGTTTAACATTGCTAGTTGACTGAAAATGAATGAAGCTACTCATCAAGTGTTTCTCCCACAAATAAAATGTGGTTTTTTTTTTCCCTCAGGCAGATCAAGAGGTGCCTTGGGAGGGAAAGAAAAGCCCTGGGAAGTGAAGATAGCTCAAGCTGTAGCTGTCTGTCTGTGGGAGCCCTGGGGAGCCTGGAGGTGTCTGTCACAAGCCCAAGGGCTGCAAAGCCCCCTGGAAGCCCTGGCTCCTCCATGTCCTGAGAGGTACTGGCTGTCAAAGCACCAAGAAGACAGACATGGAGCTCTCTAGGTGAACCAGATGAACAGCAAGTTGTCCTCACCATATCTGTGACTGTAGAGAAACACAGACTCATTCCATGCATCTCTGCCTTGCATTCATGTAAATCTGACCTCTGCAGAGGAACTGGGACTATCCCCTGAATGCACCACCATTGCTCATCCACAACCAGGTAAAGCTGTGGGGACACAGCTGTGGTCATGGGGTTATGGCCCTGCTCTTGATCCCACCACATCTGAGCCAGTCCAGAGAGATGCTTTGCTGCTCAGAGAGCACTCAGGCGTTACCCAAACCATCAGGCTGGTTGGCATCCCAGGCTGGTTGGCATCCCACGTGGTCTTTTGCTGTCTACAGCATACATAGGAGTAACTTGCTCCTGTTAATATACATGCAGCAAACATTTCTAAGTTAGATGCATATTACACCAAGGAAAATGGTGACTAAAAAGTAGCTTTGCTGGTGTCTCATGGTAGCAAACACCAGCAGCTTGTGCTGTGCTATGTAAGAGGCTCTGAAAGTTGTGATCACATGAAGGCAGCATGGGAGCTATGTATGCATCGTGGTGCCATGTGATGTTCAGGTTAAGCTTTAAATGCTGAGATAACTCCCTCAAGGGAAAATGAAGTAGACATGACTGAAAATGGAAGTCAAAGAAGCTGTCTTTCCACTCTTTATAGCTGAATGATCTCTTCTACTTAGTTTTAGCCAGGACTGGGCAGAACCATAAAGAGATGGAAAACTGGTGCTTTGCAGGAGCGTCAGCCAATGCCAAGGGTACCAAAATCTGTTCAGAAGCAAATCTGTAGGCAGGAAATGGTTGCATTTTGTTATGTTGACTAAGCAAAGGCTTGGGTTTAGTGTGTGGGGAAGTGCTACTCTGCTACAGTTCTTCTGCATGACCTTTTACTGATCATGTAACTCACTGTGTCTCATTTTCTGGAATAGCACCACCCATGACCCAGATCTGCTGCAAGCTATCTTGGTAATTACTGGTAAGGTGGTTCAAGAAGCTGCGCTGGTGTTCCAGAAAGAAACCACTATTGAAATGATCTCAAAGCTGAGCAACTCAGGCTGGCTGGAAATGGTTCAGGACAAGAAAAATGGACTTTCATAATGTGGGGCCCTTTAGGGCATGAGATTTAAGCTGGCTCAACAGTGAAGGAAGGTTTTGTTTGGTGAGTGAGCACAGGTTTGCTTCCCCCTGCACTGAAAAAGCTCTGTGATTGCTCCCTACAAAACAGGTGGAAAGAGATTGCCATATATTCACTGCATCTAATGCCATTCCTTATGTACCTCGGGGGTGTTCCCATGCAGCCCACAAATTCCCATCTGTTCTCAGGGCCTTATGCATCCAGATGACTGATGTACAATCTACTCTGTAAAGGAAATATGTATTAGGAGTTATAATCCATAGCAGTAAAAAATGTCACCACAGTGCTTCTTTTTTAAAGAAATCAGACTCATCTTTGGGGCAATGTGATGAAAGCCAAGAAGATGGAGATTTTAAAGAGATCATACTGCATCCTCCTCTCAAGTGCCTGTCCTACCACAGCAGATCTGTTTCTCTACCCAGGTGCATCTCTAGGGGATGTTTTAAGGGGGCAGACGGAGCTTGAAGCATAACCTTTATGACTCCCATTCACCCACCCCTGCCAGCACCCACCTCTTTTGCTGTACAGTTTGTGCACCATGCATGGCATAGTTGATATTTCCCAAGCTGCAGGTGGCAACCACCTTAGAGACTGCAGGAGGTATCCAGCTTGGGTCCTAAAAAAGCTGAGGTCTCCCAGCTTTCCACAGTGTAATAAGAGAGAACACCTGGCTCTAAGTAATTCCCAGACAAGTTCAGCAGGGCCAGAACAGACAGAATGGATGGCATGGAGTTCATTTCCCAGCAGTATTTGCCACTATTTCTTTTCCTCTGTTTTCCGGCCTTCTTTGCATCCAGATACACAAGCACACTCTGTCTTTAAAAGATTTCAGAGCTCCAAAATCGAGAGGAGAAGGAAGGCAGATTTTTTTCCCTTGCTGAAAAGTTTGAAGCCACCTCCATTATGCCATCTGAAGGAGTTTTGAATGTGGGAAAAAGTAAACATAATATTGCAAAAACATTCTGAACTGTAAGAATGTTACACCATAAAAATGTCAGCCCAAGCTTATAAAACTTTAACAGTGGTAGTATTAAAAATGCAAGGAGGACCAACAGAGGAAAAAAGGGAGAGCAGTTAAGAAAAGAAGAACCTGACAGGAGGAAATACATAAATGTATGTGGCTTAGCTATGGTAATTTAGGCATCGGCCCAATACGAACTAAATACTTCGTGGCTCCAATGTGAACTCTTTGTCAGCAGCAGCTATTTGGGACAGCATGAGGCAAAGGGAAGTGGATTCAAGTACCTGGGATTTGTGAGCTGAGACACATAAAGAAAAAATGCATGGGGTCAAGAAGACAAGGGTATCTCCAACCTGGTGCATGGAAAAGGACCACCATTTGCAATAGTAAGGCTGATAGCTATGGCCTTTCATGAAGCCGTCAAGCCAAGAACCCTGGAAGAGGACAGGAGATGAGCTGACATAGCTGGGAAGAGGGAAGGGGAAGGGACTGGGGGACACTATGTGGGTAGCCATGCACCAGTTCATCTGGCCTCTGCAGGAGAAAGGTGCTGGGACAAACTGCAGGAAGGGTGGAGAAACAGAAGACAGTGCATGATGAATGGAACAAAGAAGGGGATAGGTTTCCCAGCTGTAATCTGTGTGTGACTCGCTTGAGTCAGGACATGAGGGGAAACCAGGTTTGCCTGAGTCCTTGTTGCCAAGCAGGAATGTGCTCTTCAAGATGAGGTGTCCTCAAAGAGATTTAGTCTGGGTCAAGAACCAGCCAATGGGTAGAAAACCAGCTGTGCTGAAAGAAGAATTAACATTTGGCAGTGAGTTCCTGGTGGAGTTCATAAAGGAGTTGTCTTGGATGCTATCTTAATCCGTATTTCCTTTAAATGACCCTAGCAGAGAGAGCAGGAATAACGTGAAGTTGGGAGGCACTGCTAGTGCTGATAAGGGTTGGAATATTATGTAGGAGGAGCTGAGTGCCCTTAAGGATGAGACTGAGACAAATGGGATGTAATTTAGCAGTAAAAAATGCACCGCCATGTACTTGGACACTAGAAACAAGAATTTATGCTATATGCTGGCAGCTTATCCACAAAGCAGCAGAGAGAGATCACTCAAGCATGAGATGGCTCTGAGCCACGAGCGTGTCGTGGCTAAGAAAAGGCAAATGTAAATGGAGGCAGCATCAGCTAGAATACTTCCAGAAGGGCCTGGAGAGAGCAGTGCCAGGGGATGAGGACATGCTGAGACCTCCACAGCACTCAGGACTATGCCCAAGCTGCTGGGGACATCTTCTTGTGCCAGCTCAGCCCTCAGCCCTGTGTCCTGATGGACCCTGACAGCTCCCTGCAGCTGTGGGGGCTGCATGGAGATGTGTCCACTCTTCACAACCACTTCTTCCAACATGTCCACTAAGAAGGAAGATGAGTTATTTAAGCTTAAGGATAATGCTGAACATTGAGCAAATGCCTCTAAACTATTCCTGACTATGTTTAGACAAGAAATGACAGAATTAATAACTGCTGGAGGAATGAAATTCTGCAAAGGCTTTCCTGCAGGAATCCTAGGAGCAAAGTACTGCCTAGTTTTAAGCTGGAGCTCTGCAAGTCTATGAAGGGGATTGCATAACACAACTATGTGTGACAGAAGAAGATGCGTCACAATAACCCAGGAAATCCTGTCCAGTCCCATGATTTTAAACTCATCATCTATAAGCAGAGCCATAGAAATTGATAGAACAGGGTCATCCAGCTAAGCACTGGTATTAAATCTGAAGATGAATCCTGGCCTGTACTTTGGGGCAAATAAACAAGGTATGGGACAAGGTATGGTTATTTTCAGACTTGTCATTGGAAAGCCCCACTCATGACCTGAGGATTTGAGTCTCCAGGGCATGGCAAGAAAAGGAGGATGAGAGAGACAAAGATTCTGCATCAAAATGCCTCCTTCGAAGGGCAGTGCAGATCTCTGCTGTGCTCCTAAAATGGTGTTATCAGAACAGACACAGCTCTTACCTGTGCCAGTTGTCCCACAAGCTAAGCCTTCTGTTTATTTTGTTTAATTTACAAAGGCTCCTCCTCCCCTGTTGTCTGCTTCATCCATGGCACTACTGTCTCTTGTGAGAGGTTTTCATAAACATAACTGCTGTTCAAGTGCAGTTTGAGAAGGGATCTTCTTCCCCCAGTTCCTTCCTGCGCCTCACCTTCCCCAAAGGTGTCCTGGTCGTCAAAATGACCTATACAGTAGAATATGAGGGTAAATAGGGGTGGATGTTGGACCTGCAGAGGAGAAATTCTGGGACCTGCAATTGCACTGAATATAGCCATTGACTTCTCCCATGCTGCAGACTGGCTTTCAGAAAGCTTTGTCCTTTTATAAATACGTGGCTTAGTTTTCAATCCGACAGTGACAACAGAGGCATCAAAAGGAAGAGTAAATGGAAAGTAATTGCAGGAAATAACATGCAAGAGATGAACACCTTTTGCCCAGGGACTGTGTTTTTCTCTTGTCTCTTAGGTACTCTCTGAAGTTAACAGCAGAGCTTGTGGCACAACAGCACATCTTAAGTTCATGGATACTTTGGGTCTCCATACTGTAGGACACCAAGGCTCTACAGAGAATGACTTTCCAGCCACACTTCTTTTTGTCTGCAGGGGTGTGGAAACCAGATCTTGACAAAAGGGGTGTTTGGGTTCCCCTCCAAGCCCCCCTGTATGCATGCTCCAGCTTTGCTCCGAGATCTTCAGCTGTAGAAGACTGAGTCCGGCACAAGATCGAAAGTAATGCCAAATAATCCCCCTACATGGTTCCCATCCTCCATGCCCCCACATCTCAGATCATCCAGCCCTGCTGCAACTACTCTCTGTACCCTGTCTCATGATGACCTGACAGCAAAGATGAGTGTGCAAGCTCTCTACTATTCCTGCACTGGAGACCCAGGCTGCACTGATGCCTTCTCTGTGGTCACCTGCCAGCACAGGGCACATCCTCATTGCACATGCTGACAAAGTCACCAACTCCTCTTTGAGGGACAGGTGGCACTGAGGGACTTTTCTGAGCAGACCTACAGCTCTCCTAAGGCTTTCCTTTACAGGGAAGCAAGACCAGGTGTCTGGTTAACTTCCTCTCTGATCCTTTCTCTTTCCTATTACATCCTATGCTTTGAGGAGTTCTCGCTGACATGACAGCCCACCACTATATGATGTACCTACCCTGGGAATCACTTTATCTCCTTGACTCACTGCAGGAGGCATGTCAGACTGGAGTACAGGAACAAGAAGCAGGAGAGCTCCTTGGACCCACTGTCTCGCATTAAACCTGAAATGGGGGTGATGAAGGATCAGCTGGTGAACTTCAAAGTATCCCAGAGCACTCCATCCTGTGGAAGCTGGGAAGATGCAATGACCTCCAGTGAAAAGATGCAGACTAATTCCCTTACCTTTGACCCTTTTAGAGGAACTTGTTTTTTCCCTCAAGAGTGGAAGGTTTATTTAAGATCTAGTGGCCAGTTCACTCTGGCCTCTTGTTTGCTTTTAAAGCACTGGTCCTGTGAGAATCCTCCACTTAAGCTGATCTCCTGCCCTCCCCAGTGCAAGGCAGGCTTCTCCAGCTCCTCACAGATCAACCTGGCAGCCTGAAGTAACATTCCCTTTAGTAGTTTATCTTCTGCCAAACAAAAGAAAATCAAACCTCTTGATCCTTGCTCAGGAGATGAGACTGGTTTTGAACAAACCCTGTGTGTTAACAGGCTCTGGCTCCACTAAACCCAGCTGGTGGAAGCAATCACTGCCTCAGTAACCAGCTTTCTCTTCCCATGGCAAAAGGACTTCACAGAAACACAGAACCGCTGGGGCTGGAAGGGAGCTCTGGAGATCATCCGGTCCAACCCCTGCCAAAGGGCCACCAGAGCAGGTCACACAGGAACAGCTCCAGGCGGGTTTTGAAGGTCTCCAGAGAGGGAAACTCCACGACCCCCCTGGGCACCTGTTCCAGGGCTCTGCCACCCTCAGCATAAAGAAGTTCTTCCTCATGTTGAGGTGAAACTGCTGTGGTTTAGTTTATGGCCATTGCTCCTTGTCTTGTCGCTGGGCACCACTGAAATGAGTCTGGCACCATCCTCCTGGCACCCACCTTTGAGGAATTTACATGCATTACATCTCAGTCTGCTGGACTAAATGGGCCCAGCTCCTACAGTCCCTCCTCATAAGGGAGATGCTCCAGACCCCTGCTCATCCTTGTGGCCTCCACTGGATCCTTTCAGTAGCTCCAGCAGTAGTACTGAGGAGCCCAGGGCTGGACACATCACTCCAGATGTGGCTTCGCTAGAGTCAAGTAAAGATGGGGGAATCACTTCCCTCGACCTGCTGGCTGCAACATGGGGTGGGCTACTTTGAGGAACAGGTGAGGGTCACCCCTGGCTGAACTGGAGAGTTGCAAGCAACGTACTCTGCTTTTCCAGGGATAGCTGGATTGTGGATCTCAGAGCTGGCCTGCTGCTCACACCAGGGGAACCTGGAAATTGTAAAATGGCATGCAGCAAATGCCAGCTGGCCACGTGTGCTGCTTTCTGGTGGAGGCGTTTACTGATTTCGGCTACACTGGATTTTTTTAGTCCAGATAGGCTCTTTAGTCCAGAAATGCTAAGCCTCTGCCTGGCATCTGTGACACCAAGATCTGGGCCTGCATCTTAGTGGGGTTGTAAACTTTGTTCCCCCACTTCCTGATCAAATCAAAGCTTCCAAGGGATAGGGGATAACCTGGGGTCTGGCTTTTCCTGACCTGTCACACCCCATTGCTCATCCTGAGCTCTAGCTGGCAAGGTGGGGAGGAGCTGGGTGACAGCAGCAGGGTGACTGGCAAAGCTCCCTATCCGTCTCCCACTTTACATTTGACTCAGGCCCGCATGATATCCTGATGAAAAAGGGATAGAAAGTCTGCACAGAAACAAAACCATGTAGCTGCACTATGCCTCTCAGAAGTGAGCTGATCAATCAGTTTAAAAACATTCAATTGGTTTGGCTTGCCAGAGGGAAAGTCAGGAGGTGACTTGACCACAGATGACAGAGCCACCGGGAAGAGCCGTGTGCCTAGTGAACCTGCTACTCCACCAAGAAGAGGCATGACACGATGCTGCCATTGCATGTGTGCCTGAGCCCCCCAGGCCAGCTTGCATCAGGAATAAAGACATGCATCTACACCATGAGGATGATTAACCACCTCAACAGCTTACCCTGGGACACAGCGCAATGTTTTTCAGACTTTAAATCAGAACTGAATGCCTTTGACACAGATTTATTAGATCTACAAAGAAAGTCCTGGGCTTGACGCACAAATCATGCTCTGTGTTGTCAGGGGTCACACTAGCCAACTGTAATACCTTCTTCTGGCCTTGAAATTAATGGCTGGTGTCAGAGGGACAAAGAACTCCTCCAGCAGTGGCTGCTGGAGCAGAGAGCGCTCCCAGGACATGACCATCTTCAAGGAGTGCTTGGCAGAAACGCTGCCCAGTGGCCCCATCCATCCTGTGTGGGGGCATTGCAGAGGATCCATGTAGCAGTGTGGAGATGGGGGCTCCATCCTCCTCTGGGCTTACCACAGAGAGGGAGAGTCCTACGTGACCCAAAGCCCTCGCTGAAACTGGGAGCGTGAGCTGTCAGAAGGAACGGGATGATGAATGTTCTGGGCAGATTTTGTTTTGCAAATGAGTTTTTTTAAAAATACATGTATATATCTGCTGCCAAACCTGGTTTAATGCTTTCACAGCACAAGGATCTGCTGTGTCTCAGCAAATATCCTGTGCCTTGGGATGGCACAGTGAGATTGGAAGGGGAAAGTCAGGCTCCTCCCTCCCCAAGCTGCCTGTCCCTCTGTAACACTTGCCTTTTGCAAATTTCCATTTCCTAAGTAAGATGCTCATTCCTCTTTTACAGAGACTTCCAATTTTATTTCCACGTAATGATTGCAGCAAAGGCTTTGTGAGCGGGAGGGAGAAGTCTTGGTAAAACGACAACCCCAGGGATAAATCTTCAGCAGGATCTGCACACATTCATCTGTGCAACTGTCATTTACATTAATGGGAGTCATGCAGCTCCATATGCGTACTGGAAATACCCAGGTCCCAGCTGCCCCATCTAAATTATAATAACAGGAAAAAAAACAAACCGGAGGGAAAGGAACAAAAAGGTTCTGTTCTCCCACACAGGAGGTCAAGAGAAGACCTGTGACAGAGGCAGAGATGTCACTCACTGCTCAGCCGTCACAGTGCAGGGCAGCAGGGAATAAGCATTCGTGATGCTAGGAGAAGGCCGGCAGCTCTCTGGGCATATGTTGCTGTAAATTTGAAATTAGAGCCACTGAGGGGACGCAAAATGACAAACCCAGCTGCCCGTGGGGGTGCTGGCTGCCAGCAGAGTGAAGTGTCAATTATTTACCATTTGCTAAAGGACACTGCTTTCTGCAGTCATGCCAAAATGTCTGTGAAGAGCATCTTAATCCCTCCAGTATGTGGACTGGTGGAGGCAGCCCCAGCCCTTCCCTTTGCCAGAGCACAGCTTCGGGCTGGGGTATCCCAATGTGATTCTAGGCCATGCCAGGGTCTGGCACTGCAGGAATCGCCAGACCCGTTCAGGAGTGTTGCCTGCCTGCACTGGTTCCCCTGGGCTCAACCTCAATGGCTGGAGCAGAGCAAGGCTGCAAACCCCCTCAGAAATGGGACAAAGATGGGGTCATGCACTGAACATCCCATATGATGAAACTATGGTTTCCCCAGCAAGAGCAGAGAGCAGGTGACAGCTGGCACCCAAAACAGCATGGACCCAGCACACCTCCGCTAGGATGCAGACTGCGACCTGTGATAGGGACAGCCCCTGCTCCTGCTGCTCAGCTTCTCCTATTGCAGTGGCATGTGCTGCTTGCAAAAGCAACAGGGGAGAAGTGGCATTTTATAAACTGAGTGTGTGCGTGTGCAAATAAAGCAGATGGTGAGGGTGTTTACATTAGCACTCATGTTGGAAGAGCTTAGATTATCTTCCTTCTTGGCTAAATTAGGGACCAATCTGGGCTGGGAGCATCACTTTAAAGAATCACTGTTCTTCCTGCTGCTGGCAAATGTGGGCTGCCATGGAGATCTTTATTCATCAAAACTTTCCCCGGGTCTGACCAAAAACCCATCTATATTTGGGGCCCTGACAAGTCAGGGCACTTCACGAGTGCTGATGGCTGCTTAATCACAGGGCCCTCATGAGATTCAGTCATCCTAAACAAGTCGTCAAGGCCATGAGTCATGTCACAGGTGGGCTCCACAGTGATTCAAGGATGAGATGCTCCCTCCTGATTTATTTCATGATATCATTACGCAGAAGAAAATCCGCTTAAAATAAGTATTTCTAAGCCTTGCGTTCCACCTCTTCCACTTGAGCTAGCAGTCTCTCCTTTCCTGGTCCTCAGACAGACAGCCAGAGGAGCAACAGATGCTTACTCCAGAATCTGGGCTTGAAGGGAAAGGGTTTACTGAGGGTCTCACTTGATCTGCACACACTTGCTCCCTGCCCAGGCTTTCCTCCAAGATCTGGGCACGTGGCAACGCTGTTCCCTGACTGGAACAGCATTATCCTCTGGGGGCTTGCAGCAGTCAGGCACAAAACAGGCGTTGCTGCTTTGATGATAAGCCAAAGGGGAGGTATGAAGCCCACATAAAACCAACTGTTGAAATGTCTTGGCTGCAGCATTAATACCCCTAGTCCTGTGTCACTGCAAGGACAGCCGCACATGATTGATGTCTCATTGTTGGTATCAGTAGATCATTACCACTGGGTTCAAGCAGCTATTTGAGAGCTGTTTGTGCACTCTTGGTGTGCTTTGTACACAGTGGCTGGGGGTGAGGGTCAGCAGGAGTTTTATGGCCAAACATTCCATTGCAGATATTCAGGCAAGGGACTGGGCAACTTGTGCCCATCTGCAGTGCTTGGGTCTCAGGCAGCAGCCCAGAAACATGGGTGACCCGTGGCCACTGGCACCCTGCTCAGCATGTGCATACCGCCATTTATTTGAAAGCCACATCTAAGGTGAACTAAAGGAAAATATGAGCTTTCTGCATGTCCCAGTGAAGCAAAAATGCCCAGATACTTGTTTTCTGGTCACGGGTACACAGTTTCTCCCTCCTGATTTATCAGACTGAAAGGAAAAGAAATGTTTCCACTTGTAATCTGTTATCAGATATATTAATGATAACACATGAGTCAACATTTCTGATTAAAGTAAGGAACACCATATCACAGCAAAACTCACTGGGAACTTGAAAATAAAGGATTCTTCATCTGGAGTTAGCTGGTTCTCTTATAATTAATCTGGCATTAAGATAACTCTATTTTATGCTCTGAGTGTCCATATCTGGATGTGTGCATATGCATATGCCAAAGGATGAGACCCATAAGATGGACATGAGGGATAAATAAAACTCCTGGCTATAATCTAGGTCTGCACCATGGTCTGTGGGAATTTCATCACTGACTTCAGCATGGCTTTTCCCCGTATTGTAACAGCAGTTGTGACCTGGGAACCTTGTACTGCTAAAAGGGAAAAATCTCAGCATAAGGACCTGGCACTTACATCTGGCTTCAGGAGCGCTAAATATGTCAGAGACTGCTGTAGAGTATAATTCATTTTATAGCACTTTCTCAACGGCTGCTGTCTCCCAGTGAGCCCTGAATGTTTGGAGTCCAGGATGAGTAAGTCAGCTGGCTTTGCAGTAGGTGGGATCACAAAAATTGTTCCATTAAGGAAAAATTAAAACAGCAAAACTTGCCTGCAGATAGCTCTCACTGCACTGCAGGTGGCCTCCAGGGAAGCAACGGGAGCTGCTCTCTCAAAAGCAGGAGCAAGGAGCTCTCACACTTCTCATAAACAGGCCAGAGAGGATCTGCACAATGTCAGATGAGACTTGGGTGACCTGAGTGAGAAGGGTGGGGGGCACCAGTATCCTCAGGGTGCCCAACGTACAGTTTTGCAGTAGCCTGGCAGGGATGGACCCCATAGCCTAATGTTGAGGGCCTTTGTGGCAGTATGGCAGGAAGGATAAAATGCTATACTGAAGAAATCCAATCCATGCATGAAATTTGTATCTCCCCACCTGATGGGCTCCAGAGCAGTGTCCTGCCACCAGAAGGCTGCTGTCAGAGAACCCAGTGGAACTGTGCTTCTGCCCTTGCTCTCTTATATTTCGTTTGTTTCTGTCAGGGTGGCCAAATACCATACTTTGAACTACGTCTGCTTTATTTGTAGGGACTCCAACCAGTGGAGGTCTTAAGGACAGAAAAATTCCTCTAGAAGTTGGTACTTTGAGAGCAATCTGAAGCAAGAGTACTCAAGAGCTAAGGCAGCTCCTAGAGAGCAAATGAACATGAGTACCACCAGAGTAAATTTACTGGATTAGGCACAGCTGAGGCTTCTCAGAGTTTATGCCTATCTCTTATACACCTCAGACATGACATGCCACATGGGTTGTCCCCACTTGCCGGTCACATTACCACATTCTTGTTTGCTCCCCTTGTTCCCTTGCCAGATGTGAAGATCACTGAGTCTGTAAAAAACAAGTCTCCCTCTTAGACTTGTTTGTGCAAAAAGGTGGATGGAATAACCCACGTTTTGATAAACAAATCTGGCCAGTGGAACATGGGAACCATGCAGAAGAAGGTGATCAGTGGGAACAATCAGCACTTAAATGTACCTCAGGCTTGGCAGTGAAAGCTGGTGCTACCCTCACTGCCAATCCAGCTTCCCAAATAGAGCAGGGAAACTCCTGAACAGTTGATCCAGATGAGACCAAGGTCCTTCTGGGCTTTCATAAGAACTGGGGAGAAGGCCATGGGGTGGTCCGTGGAAACATCTCTGCAAGAAGGGAGATGTTCACGTGATCACCCCACAAAAGCTGAACCCAGCTACAGTTACTGCTTTTGGGACTCATGGACTGGTGGCACAAGGGTGGGGAGGGCTGTGCCATGCACTACAAAGTTTAAGGGAGCTCTAGCTCTTTTGCTGCTTCTCTCCTCACTTGAACTAGCCAATGGCAGCAGGATGTCTGTGCTCAGGCTAGTTAGTCACATTTCTCTTGACCTTCCCATGAAGTTTCTTGCAGTTTGATTAATCCTATTTCAATAGCAGTCTCCTTCTTATGTGATCTCCTTATTTTGTAGATTCCTTCTATAAAATAGTTCATGGGAGTGAGGAGTGCAAAGTGGCTCCCTCCTCTGCCTCTTTGCTCCCCTCTTGCCCCTTGCCAAACCCAAGTCTTGGCACCTTCAGCTCTGACTCACCCCCTCCATGCTCAGAGTGGGCAGCCAGGCAGCATCCAAACAGCTACAGCTCTGATGAACTATAAAAGGTGAAAGGTTTGGCTATTGTTTGAGAAACACACGGGCAATCTCGCAGCATTTGACTTTCCCCAGCTTTGTATTGACTTTCATTTTCTCGTTGTGATAACAGGCAAGAGATCACTGCCTGCATTTTCCCTGAGACAGCACTTCTGTCAATAGACCCCAGGTCTCCTGGTCTCCTGCTCCCTCCCTTTTCACAGATTAGCTTCTCACCGAAATGGAAAATTACCTTCAGACAATGTTGGCAGAGGCCAGGCTGACAGGAAGACAAATCAGATGGTGGGCATGAACCATAAACATTGTTAAACACTCATTTCAGCTTGTGTTGCCTGACTTCTGGGAAATTATATACAGCATTAAAAAAACACAACTGCTGATGAGTGTGTGTGTTAACAGGGCCATGTCAAGAGCACAGTGTTGCATTTGCCACTCTTTATCAAAGTAACACACAGGCACCCCAGCAAAGAAGAACTGAAAACCCACCAGGAAATGGGTGCTCTCCATCAAAGACAAGCATCATATGATTGAAGAAGAACATGTATAATAAAGACTGGGACAAGAATGGGGAAATTACAGGTGTGTTAAACTGATCTCAGTAACACATGGGCTCAGGTTAACTGTTTCAGGAAAAAAATACTTACAAGTTTGATAATAAAGGAGGAAGATACATGGGTCACCTAAAGTCATCCACAGGATCAAGCTAACCTCTGCCTTTCACAGAATTGCCTGATCTTGAAACGTTTTTAAGCCTATCCTACAGTGGCATTTCCATTAGAGGAAGGTGAGACAGTCAATGTTGTACCAGTCACTTCTGAGAGTTCAACAGGAACACACCGGGCATACTATCGGACCTTCATGTAAAATGACTTGTCTCTGGCACCAGCACACAACAGACTTTTACCGTGACCTCCTCTCAGGAGACTGAGAGACCTGAGCTCATGCCTTTTCTGCATCTTCACACTGAGTACAAGGAAAGAAGAGATCTTCCTGCATTCGCCTTGTTTTCTAACACGAATGAGTGAAGATAAGCAGAAAAACATGTGGGCTAGAAGTTAGGCTGGGTTTTTTTAGATCTGGAGAGGTCCTAGAAGGTTTTCTGAAGTGCAAGGGAGGCAGCAATGCACACATACATGCCCTCCAGCATCCGCAGGCTCCAACCTGGTAAATTTATGTACAGGCTTATGCCCCTTAGCTGTCTGCTGTGTCAGAGACATTAATTCAGTGACTCAGGAGTTCCTTTCACCTCTGTGCTTTGTATGTGCCTCTGACACATGAAATTATGATGGCCCCCGGAGCTTGTAAGAATATTCCTGCTAATCCATTAATAAAGTCTTCTCAGTGCCCACAGTGCAGGGGTCTTAAGAGCTCTGCACTGCTGAGGTTTCCAGAAGGTATTGTGTTCTGGGTTCAGTCAACAGAAGGCAGTGATAACCTGTAAGAGCCAAAGATCACCCATTTTAGCAGGGACTCAGCAATTCTGGATTGACTGTCAGGGAAGAGCTTCCTTGAGTCACAGACATTTTTATGAACTGAAACAATGCTGCTGAGTGGTCATACTTTGTCCAAGAATCGGGTTTGTCTCTCTTTGTAAGAGATAACCAGACACTAGCAAGTGTCATAAAGGTGCAGAGACAGAAAGAGACCAGGAAAACTACATTACTTTTTAAAGGGAGCACGTAAATGGGAAAGATGGAAATCAGACACCTTGCCATTGCTTAAAATGCCTGCCTTTGAAATGAGAGCAACAAGAAAACTAGGGCTCAGTACTACTAAGCCAAGAATGGCCTCTTAGGAGAGACATCCAAACTCAAATCCATTGCTGCCATAAGCTAAGCAAGGTAACAAACCATATTTTGCTAGGGGAACTCTATATTAGAGAACTTTATTTTTCTAGGAAAGCCATGTAGGAATTTGAAACTATACAAGCAGTTTCAAGTGAACGTTTTGATATGAAAGACAATAAACTCCAAACATAACTCTTTCACCTTTACTTAAAGGTAGAGCCTTTTTTGTCATTGTTGTGGCCTTTGCACGTATGCTCCTCTCTACCAACCTTCCTTTATGCCCATCAGATTAATCCTTCTGCTGCCTTTGTTTCGTTCTGCAAAGTTAATACATACTCTTGATCCCTATTTCTGAAGAGCCCTTAGGAAAACATGACTTGAAGAAGGAATAAAATGCTACAGCAAAGGACTCTATTTCTAGGTAATTTTTTCTAAATCCTGCTTTCAGTTTATTACCCTGACAAAGAGTCTCTCAGTTGCAGAGCAGAGCCCTACCTCCCGCAGGGCATATACCGAGGATTAGCTACCCTGAAATGAAAGTCTGTTGACCTAAGGAAAACATTTCACTAAATAACAGCAGTTGTGAATTGCAGGGACCTGTGGGGTATTAGACACGGTGTAAAAGCAATTTGAATGGAGTAAGGAAAATATGTGGAAGTAGATTGGAGCAGGAAAGCTAGATAAGGTATGTAAATGAGTACATCTGTGGGATGGGGAGAAGTTATGCAAAAGGAAATTACGTTCCCTTTCCCACTGCTACCCTCTGAAATGGCAGCTGCAGAAAAGTTCCAAACTGAGCTGAGTTCCTCAGCCTCTGGAGGGTGCTATCAATCAGCAAGGGGTGACCTGCACCCGCCACACTTCCTGCTCTCTGGCATGACTCACGGTTCCCTATGGATCCCAGGGTGCTCCCTGCACTGTCACAGGCATCTCGCTGTTGGCAGTGTTCTGGATGCATCTCTTTGCATTTTGGACACTCTATGGTTGTGCACGTGGTTGCTGTCACGTACCCCCAGGAAACCCTGCCTTGGCTGGGAGATTCTGTGTGCTCAGGGAAATTATGAAGCCAGCAATGCTGAAGGTTTACCAAATTAAAATTAGAGGAAGGGAAAAAAGCATTAAAACTACTAGTCCCGAGCCTGTCTTCCCAGCCCACAGCCCAGTAGAAATTCAGACCCACTTAGCAAACATGGCTAAAGTGACTTTAATGGTAGTGAACCAGAGAGAGAGCATCACAGCACCAGAAGAGTGCCTTGACTCTCTCTTTGCTTTTCTCTTTGCTAACATTAAATGCAGGGGCACTTAATTGCTGGCATCCTAGATGGCCCCTGGACCGCAGGAATGAAAGTGGCTTTGCTGTTCTGATGAGAGTTATATAGATCCTGCTGCCCTTTTGCCAGTGTTACAGTGATAATCTGGAAGCTTTTTTGGGGGGGGGGGGGGGNNNCCCCCCCCGAGTAACTTGGCTGCTCTCAGGATAAACAAGAGTTTCTGGAAGGTGGCACCACAGAGGGAAAAATGCAGAGGATCTGCTGGGCTCAGTCCCCACGTTCATAAAGTTTTGTCTACAAAAAATAAAAACCCTGCATTGAGAAAAAGGAGATGTGAATATGTTATTGGATTGAGGAGTCTCTCTGGCAACGAAATTTTTCAGTTGTTGAATAACTCTCTGAGGCAGTGATGGAACTGCTGCAGCCGAAGTCTTGCAAAATGAAGGTGGAAAAAAAGACTTTGACTCTGTTATAGTTTCTACAAATCCAGAGCTCAGCAGGGGCTCTGTTGTCTCAGGCAATATAAGTTAAAATAGTGGCGAAAGCTTTTGAACGTGACCAGTGATGTTCACACTCCTCAGATTTTGGGGAGCTTCCTTCCTTTTAGAAACCTGACTCTATTTTCCTAAGTACATCAGAAACAAACCCCTCCACGTGCTAGATGTTGGATGCCAAAGGTTCAATAACCAATTGCTGAGCATTGACCAGAACATCTGTTGAATATATAAATAAATAAAGCCATTTGAGAAAAGGATGAGGCTGCAGTGCTGGTTACACCACCTCCCTAGTGAGGCTGTTGTAAGAAATACTGTTATGCCCCACTTGTCCAGACTACAGACATATTTTTGGCCCTAAGTTGCCCCAGTTCAATAGGTTGCAGTGAATGCCCTCAGTTAGAAGGAACATATACAAATGTCTCTTGGATAATTTTCTATTTTGGTTTAAGTGATGCTGTGTGACTCCTGCCCCATGAACCACCGGGTGTTCAGCAGCGGGGAAGTAAGGGTTTGTGAGGCGCAGGTCTCTGTACATGGAGCATGGATGCTGCTGGGGACCGTGCAGATCCTTGAGTGCTCCTCCAGCCCTGCCTTCTCCGAGCTGCGTGTTGCTGTCCTTGCTGCACATCCTCTGTTCGGGATGATTTGCATGACTCAGCCAGGGATGAGTATGAAAACGAATGTCATCATTTTGATCCAGTTAAAAATAATTTGTCTGGTGTTTTCTCTCTATTCTGCTCCCCCTTTTCCTGTTTTGTTTTGTTGCTGGATTTTTTTTTTCCCTGAAGAGCACTATTAGCACATGTTTAGGAAGGTAAATTGTCCCCCGAGTTAAATTAGCACCTGATCAAATGTGCTCAAAGTGCTAATTGCAACCAACTGAAAAGAAGCTTTTAAGGCTCCAGCAAGCAGGCATGAAAATTGAGGCCATCCCAAAGAAGGGGGAGCCTTTTCAGACAGCTGGCTGCGGTATTACTCAGTGATAAAAGTCAGACCATTGCATCCTCAACAAAGGGAGCAGACAGGTTGTCATTTCTAAATATCAGGCAGCTGGTTTGGCCCAGATTCTCCACTTCCAAACAGGACAAAATTCTTCCTGAGGGGAGAAGGAGTCTATATGTTTGGTCCCTGATGTTAGGCACATGTATTTCTCATGCCCCATAAACTCAGGGAGTGCTTCCTTGAGGAACCATGCCAGTTGGTCCTTGCACATACGCTGTCCTCTTTCTGGTGGTCTTGGCAGGAGGTGTGCAGCAGGAGCTATGGGGAAGGCACAGGACAAGGCAGGATCCTGCTGGAACAGCCTTGAAAGATAAAAGAAGAAACTGCTAGGGCTTTCCAATGCTCAACTTCTATCAGAACTAAATGTCTCTGTTTATTTAAGGAAATCAGCTGTTTTGAAAGTAACCAGCTGTGGCATCTGAGAAGGGTGTCAAAGCTTTCAGATGAGAGACTCCTTTGAAGATGTGCCATGGAGGGAGAAGATGGCCCATTTAAGAGGCACATGATGCCACTGGGGACAGCAGAGTTGCTCCCAGAGACAGGAGAGCTGAAGGCTGCTGGTCCCAGAGGGATGGGGCACCCCAAAAACCAACGGGTCCAGGTGTGCCATTGATCTGTGAGGGAGGAGAGAGAGATCCCAGGAGCTGCAACACGACTGTGGCATCATTGGGGTTTACTGAGATGGCAAGTGCTCAAAAGTAGCTGTTTCTTTTCTCCCCCATGTCCTCCTCATAATGAACTGTAACTTTAAGTTATGGAAAAAACGAGCAATGGAAACCTTGGAATTTTCAATCAAATCACAGTGAAAAAACTGCTGTTTAGATTGCAAAGCCAAACACTCTGAAGGAAGGGTATGGTGAAGGCTGCCTGCACAGCCTCCTCCTATGCACACTCCGTAAAACAGACTTCTTTCTATGAGTAGTTACGATTTTTTCCCCATCTTCAAATGTTTAAGATACACATTCAAAGGGCTGAAGTTTGTGGTCACTCAAGCAAGCACAGATGTTGCCACCTCTCTATTAGCATCACTTCTGTGCGTTATCACTGGAGTCTCACTCCTCTCTTTCCACCAGGAACAGCCAAAGCTCCCATTTTGTATACTAAAACAGAAAATGAAAACAGTCTCTTTAGCCAGCTGGGATGTAAGCAGCCTTCTCACTGGTACCGATGGTCTTACAGAGGAGCTGCTCTTTGTGCCATCCTTATGCAGCTAACCTGTGCGATTGGATTGATACATACACCCTTCTTTTTGTCATCCTTTCTCCTAATTGGCTTACTCCGATAATTAACCAAACAACGTTAGTACTTCTCCCCCTCCAAGTAATCTTAACCTTTGTGCAGGAAGCATGCTAATTTGCCAGAAAACTATATGGCATTTGCATGTTTTTCCATCTAATTTGGCAGCGTCGGAGCTTAAAGCAGGTGTGATGCTAATAGCCAACTTGAGCAATCAGCCCAGGTAGAGATCTGTGAATTGCACAAGAATTTCTTTGGGGAATGTTTCTGTGTCTGTGCAGAGCACTAATTATAGCTGGGAGAGGGAGGAAAGGAGGGAACCTGTGTAAAATGGGTAGTAGGAAGGCTGTGACATTTGCTTCTTCTGTGAGACTTTGAAAAGAGGGTTCCTGCGCCTCAGCTCAGCCTGAACATCTCTACGAAGGCCACGGTCTTGGAAAGGAGATGTTTCCAGGAGGAATGGAGTGTGGGGGGGTCCTTTTTTCTTGCTGCCAGTAGTGCTGAGCAGAGCACACAGATAAATAGGGCCAGTGACACAAGAGTGGGGAAGGCTACCCCTGGGAGTTCTGGCATCTGCAGTCCTGCAGATCAGTATTTCTTCTGGGCCACACCTGTGTCTTTCAGGAGCTGCTAGCATATGAAGTCCAGTATGTCAGCAACCAGTCCTGCTCTGCTCCAGCAGTCAGTGTGATGAGGTTGAGCCAGGCTCAGCCCTCATATATGACCTCATCACAGAGCTGTTTCTCAGCTTCCTGCAGCTTGGGAGCATCCAGTCCCTCCCTGTTGTCCATCCTGCCCCCCAGCTGATCCCTCCTGTTCACCTCACTGAGCTGCCCAGCCCTGCACATGTGTCACTCCAACTTTTGGGTGGATGTGGGCTTTCTCCCAGGAGAGGGATTCCTGCTGCTTCCCCAGGCTGAGAGCCCGGGTCCAGGACCTGTTGCAGCATGCCACCCACCCCATTAGTAACAGCATCCCTTGGGCAGGCAAGGGTATCAGGGCTGTTGAGGTACATTAAAATACTTTACTCTTTGCTGTCACATCAGCCCCTGCTCTGCCCTGCTCGCCTGCTTGCTTTTCCCACTCAGCTCCTGTTAGCACTGGAGCACTTAAACTAACAGATATGTTGACAAAGTTTTCCATAAGCAAGACTTCAGATTGCTCTAAGCAGAAACTGCATTTCTCAGGTTAGAGAGATTGATTTTCACCCTCATCTCTATTACTGTTGTTTATAACATTTTTATACTATTACCATTACTATTACTATTACTTTATTTCATCTATGCTCGGCTACAAGTTGAAAAAGGATTGGATGGTAATTTTTGTTTGCTTTTTGGCACCCCAGGTACTACAGAGCTTGAACTCTGGGGTTTGGGAAGGATGGGTCTGTCTCAAGACAGGCAAATGAGTTTTGAAGATGGTGGTGTTGTGTGGATTTGAATATCCCTAACCACTGAAGATAGTGGTGGCATCTCACTCAAGCTTGAGCTACCCAAATGACCTCTGCCATCATTATACTGTTGAGGTGGACCAAACCCCTGGACCCCAACTATACCTCTCACTTCAGTGTTTGTCATCTGGATCTAGTATCTCTATGTATCAGACATTAGCAGAGAAAACGTGAGGAATAAGTTGCTTTCAGAAACCTGCTGTCAAAACAGAGCTCATGTCAAATCCTTTTGCAAATCGGAAAATGCTCCTACCCCACATAAAGGTGTGGAGCAGGGGCCACTTTCATTCTTGTCTCCCTGTTCTCTCTTGGTCCAGAACAATGACCCCAAACGAGCTAGAAAAGGGTCTTTCTCCATGGGATTTCAGGCTTGCTGGCAAGCAGGGATAACTGGGTATTTATTTCCCTCCCCTCCTGCTGCCTCCCTGGATCAGAGTGAAGCTCACCCCAGAGGCAGGGGAGGGTATCACAGCCACCATGTCCTACACCACCAGCCCTGCCGGCGCTCCCAAGTGCTTTTCCAAAGATTAAATCTTACTTGACTTAAACTTCCTTCCACTGCAATTTCCTTAAATTAATAGTTTCTCAACAATAGATAATCCAAACACTTGCCTGTACTTTAATTTTAAACAAATCAGGTGAGGGTCAAAAGCAAACAGAAAACAGAACGATTAATTAAAGTGGGTGCTTGTGAGGGTTTTAACTTTCAACAGGCGTAAAAGCAATTAATTTTCAGTCCAATTCTGTTGTTTTGATTTATTCTTCATGGGACTCCTTATAAAGGCTTTCAGTGAGTTGTGGCCTCAGTTAAAAGCACGGCTGGGAAGGAGGCCACAGCCCAACTCACTGCAGGAGGGCCAGCACAGTTCCCTGGAGAGCATGAGAGAGGATGAGATGTGTCAGCTAGTTGAAGCAAAGCAGGAGCCCTCATTTGTTTCAAATACCTTCTCTAAACAAGTCCTGGGTAGAAGCAATATTAAAAGGAACATCTTTGTCTCTCAAGGAAGCCAAATCCCAAGAACTTTTACATCTATCCAAGCAAAGCTGCTTCCCCACATGACCTTAAAGGTTTGCCTTAGCAAAGGGTAGGCAGAGGCTGTGGCAGAGCCCTAGGGCTTGGGGGTCTGGCCCCGCTCCAGCTGCGTGCCTGCACCCAGCCCGCACAGTGGCTGCAGAGCCACGTGGCAGATGCCTGCAGCAGAAGGTGGCCCATCCTTGGCTAACAGGAGCTGGGTTTTGACTGGGGATACCAGCCTCCACTTGCAATCACACCAAAGTGTGCTTCGGGTGGGGTGATTTGGGAATCCCAAACACATTTGTTCTGCCGGCTTTGATTTTGGTGAGGATATAAGGAGCCTGAATCTTTCTGAGCACAAGTGGTTTTAATTGTTTCACTGTAACTTTCACCCTCGCTCTGGTTTTGGCTGTGGTAGAGTTAATTCTCCCAATAGCAGCTGGTATGGGCTGTTTTAGACTTGCGCTGGAAACAGTGTTGATAACACAGGGATGTTTCAGTTGCTGCTGAACAGTTGCTTACACAGAGCCAAAGCCTTTTCTGCTTCTCACACCACCCCACCATTAAGGGCTGGGGATGCACAAGGGAGCTGGGAGGTTACACAGCCAGCACAGCTGACCCCAACTGATCCAAGGGATATCCCAGACCATATGAAGTCATGCTCAGCATGTAAAGCGGGGGGCAGAAGAAGGAAGAGGGGGATGTCCAGAGTGATGGCGTCTGCCTTCCCAAGTACTTGTCACATGAGCCTTGCTCTCCTGGAGATGATTGAACACCTGCCTGCCCATGGGATGTGGTGCATTAATTCCTTGTTTTGCTTTGACTGCATGCACGGCTTTTGCTTTACCTATTAAGAACTTTTTTTATCTCAACACAGGAGTGTTCTCACTTTTACCCTTGCAATTCTCTCCCCCATCCCACTGGGGAAAAGTGAGCAAGTGGCTGTGTGGGACTTAGTTGCTAGCTGAGGCTAAACCACGACAGCCCTTCTTCAGAGAAAAGACAAGCCCTGCTTTCAGCATGCTGAAACTCACTGACCTTAACTGAACTGATCTTGCCTGCGACCTTGAGCCGGAGGAATCTCCAGGCTTTCCCACATAATATTTGTGCCCATAAACACCTGGATTAAGTGACCCATGTCAAACACAAAGCGACAGCAACACGGTTTGCTCAGCACTCACCAGTGGCCACGTACTGCAGCCCTTCCCAAGCAAGAAGGAGGCAGTATTGAACAGGCAACCACCCGTGGCCATGCTGGCAGACCTCAGCAGTGCCAAGCCTGGATGACCAGGAGTGGAAACAGACAGTGGTGGGTCCCCAAGGACCCAGGCCCTCCCTGCATGGGTGGCTTAAGAAGCAATAGCTGCTCCCAGCTTTCAATGGCGGGTGGCAGGAGCTGGGCTTGTGCTCCCAGGCGGGGGTCAGTGCTGTTTTTCCTTGCCAGAGATCACGCAGTTGCTGGTGAGTTGTCACAGATTTGCAGTACCAGGAATTAGGGGCATATTTTAACTGTGAACACAATGTTATCTCACTACGTGTACTCCCAGGGCACCGCAGCATGAGGAAGGCGATGAAAACATCTCTCCCCTTAGGGCAAGGTAATTTTCTATCTGGGACAAGAAAAGAGTTGTCCTGGGTCAAAGCCAGGCAGAAGGGATTGCTGGCCAAGGAAGAAGCTTTACTCCTCTAAAGTCTCTCCAAAATCCCATTGGCAAAGCTGACTTATACCATTGAAAAGTAAACACCCTCATTTTAAGACAAACTGCAGCAACCAAAGCTGTACAAAACACAGGCAACGGGCATGGTGACTTGGCACATGTCCCTTGCATTTCATTTTGTCTCAGTCGGAAATAGTTATGGGCTTTCTTGCCTGGCTTGACCCAAGGTAATATTCCTTTCCTAAGAGCTAGAGAGTTTTCTGAAACCTGGGACAGACTCATGTGATTCTCACCTCAGGAGTACTTAAACTTCATAGAATTATAGAATAGTTAGGGTTGGAAAGGACCTTAAGATCGCCTAGTTTCAACCCCTCTGCCATGGGCAGGGACACCTCACACTAAGCCATGCCACCCAAGGCTCTGTCCAACCTGGCCTTGAACACCACCAGGAATGGAGCATTCACAACTTCCCTGGGCAAC
>JAOEHY010030369.1:4917-20504 GCA_025447955.1 Psilopsiagon aurifrons | reverse complement strand
GCAAGCCCACTCGTGGGATTGCTTTTGCTCAGGGACCTGGATATACTTGGTGGGTGATGCGGGAAGATGGGGAAGTCCGATGTGTACCTCAAGGGGATTTGATTTTAGGGGAAAACAGCCAATGAATTCAATTGCATGCTGTTGCCTGCTATGTAATATTTTTATAGCCTCCCAACCAGATGTCTTCAAGTCATCAGCAACTGGCCCTCTGACTAACATCCCAATAAAGAATGAACTTTGAAGAAACCTGGTTAGTTCCGCAGTAAAAGAATGATCAGCATCAGCAGGCAACGATCCAGCACTGCACACAGCCTCCGCTGCTCTGAGAGACTGCTACAGAAGATAGAGCCCGATAACATGAATGGGATGGACTCAGCAGCTTTGTGGGGATTGGTCCATGCACTAAGGGGTGATCTTTCTCCCTCTGTGCCTGTGGATGTATATATATATATATATATATATGTGATGGCATATTGAAAATGTGGGATCTGAGCATGACATGAATGCCATGGAATAGGGGGTGGAATGTCATGGGTTTGGCAGTAGCAGTCATTTTTCTCCTTCTTGGTAGCACTGTGTTTTTTGACCTTCAGCTTGGGAACAGTGTTGATAACACCATGTTTTGGTTACTGCTTAGAACATTTTGGTCTAGCCAAGGACTTTCGGAGTCTCATGCCCTGCCAGGAAGGAGGGTAAGCTGGGAGGGAGCAGAGACAGGCCATTCGATCCAAACTGACCAAAGAGGCATTCCATAACACAGCACGTCATGCCCAGGAGGTAAAAACTGGGGGCAGGAACATGGAAGAGGGCAGTTCACAGCTCAGTCGCTGGGTGGTGAGCATTTGTGTCTTCTTCCCTTTTATTTTCCCTGATCATTCTTATTACTGGTGGTAGCAATAGTGATTTGTGCTATACTTTAGTAACCGGACTGTTCTTACCTCAACCCGTGGGAGTTACATTCTTTTGATTCTTCTCCCCTTTCTCCCCTCCTTGGAGTGTGGAGGAAGAAGGAGGGGGAAGTGAGTGAACAAACTGTGTGTTTTACAGTGTAAAACCACAACACTGGTCAATTTCTGATTTTAACACGTCTGTTGCATTTTGAGCTAACAGAAATTCAGTTAGATGTAATGATTTGGGCCACTTCATGGTTTTGTGTGCTGTAAACAAATTACTCTGCATATTATCCTACTGCTTAGCAGAAAAATCAGATACATAATTCCTACAGCAAAAGGAATTGCTAGAAATTATCTATCAATACAAGCAGGATATGGGCATACTATAGCAAATTCACCAAAGAGTCATGAATAACATTGAGGGACTGGAGTACCAATATATGAGGAGAGACTGAGAGACTGCTGGGACTATTTAGCCTGAAGAAGACTCGGGGGAGATCTAACCAGTGTGTATAAATAACCAACATGGGGCTATAAAGAAAACTGAGCCAAGCTCTATTCAGGAGTATGCAGGGAAAAGGGAAGAGGCACAAACTGATATACAAGCAATTTCACTTAGACACAGAATAAACTCCTCTGCTGTGAGAGTGCAAGAGCACTGTCGCAGGTTACCGAGAGAGGCTACGGACTCTCTATGCATGGAAATATCCAAAAATCATCTGGACATGGTCCTGGACAGCTGGTTCTGGGTGGTCCTGCTTCAGCAGACAGACCAGGACTGTCTCCAGAGATCCCTGCAAACATGAGCCATTCTGCAATACACTTATTCAAGGCTCAGGAGAATTGTGATATCCACAAAAGTCTGACCACAGGATCACAAAAGGCAGTCAGTGCACCAAAGAAAGCCATACAGCAATCCTATAATGTGAATAGAAAGTTAAACCTCACTAGCAATTACCAGTGCTAAAGCACAGTATGTCAAGGACTAAAACTAGTGCAAATAAATGTTATCATTCTCTGTAATGTAAACTTCCAAGTGTCTTTCATAATAGCCACCTAAACCCATGTCTAATATGTGGTATGTGAAATAGCTGCTCTTAGCAAGAATTTTGCTTTCTTTTCACACAACTAATTAGAGTTTATATAATCTTACATATACACAAGAATGTTTGAAAATTGTCACTGATTATTTACTAAGGTAGATTCCCATGCTATAATTCTCCTATAAAAGTCCAAAAACCAAAACCAAAACAAAACAGAAACAGAAAATCTGCATGCTGACCAAGTCTGCTAAACTTCAGTGGAATTCCACATGAGCACTAAATATTGCACAGCTAGTGAAACAGTGGCATCATTTTCCATTTGGATGAAGTACCCCATGACTTTTTCATATACTTGTAATAAGAACAGTCAGTGACTTAGTGGATTTCAGTATTGTCATGTTAGAGAAGAATATTGCAAGATTATATTAGCTTGTGGAAGTTTTATATTTAATTAATATTCACTCTGTTTGCTGCAAGATAAACTTGACCTTCATTTTTATTCACAACAATATTAAGTTTTTTGTGCATTTTTTTCTAGTTTGTTCTGTAGTTGCTTTATTGTGTTTTCATTGAAGATACTTCATTTTTAACAGATCTTTAGGGATTTTTCTTATATTTATGGCTGTATGATAGCATAAAATTGTAAAGATTAACAATCTTTGGGGATTAATGTGCTTTTTCATCAATGTAATTGCTTTTAATGAACAAACCCAAAAATTAGCAGGAAAATTTAGGAGCTGGTTGTTAAGTATTCTGATTACACTTTCTTAAGGGGGTTCAGAAGTGGGTACAGCCTCCAGGAGCTCTGGGGCCTAGCAACTCTCCTGCTAGCCCTGCTGGCTAGCCCAGAGATCTACATCGGGGTTCAAAGGAAAAAGCTGCTGCTTTCTCCTTTGGAAGTTCAAAGAGCAGTGATGCTTAGCATGTATCCCAAGCACACACACATGACGCCAACACAGTCAGCTCTGCAGGCTGCCACAGAGGAGGTGCTGCCTTCAACATTGCCTGCATGGAGGACTGACATAAACACAAGCACAGAAAGACAAGTTGCTTCTCTTCTTTGGACAGTGGAGACTGAAGCTCACTATGGACAGCACACACTCAACACTGTTGGTTCACTCACATACACTTTAGGGGATTCTTCAAGTACTGGCATTTCTCCCCTATCCATCCAACACCTCTGATCAGTAGCCAGGCCCTCTTACCCTCTCCCTTACCCTACTCTATGGCTGTTCCAGCTTGGTGCTTGCTAGCAAACAGATACATGCACGCTCATCTCACAGGTACTGCACACTCTGGCTTCCGCACACAAATACCAGTCTGGTCCTTTCTCCACCTGATAAGCCTGCCCACACCCACAGCCTCATCCTTACCAGCTGATGACATGATAAGTTGTTGTTTATTATTCATTTTTATTATTGTTTGTGCCAAATATTGCATATAATTTCTCACTATTCTAATTTAACAGTACTAAATCCTAGTATTTTATTATCCAAGCCCATCAACACTAAACCAGTCCATTTAGGAACACAGCTGCTCAGTTATATGCGTCCTACTACCCCCTAGATCTCAAGCATTTACTTTTCAACATATATTCTTTACTACCTTGGAGCCTAGAGCTCTAACAGTATTCTGGAATTCAATTGAAACATACTGTCTTACTCATAACGTGCAAAACCAACCAATGATAACTACTCTTTTTGTGATAACAGAGGTTTCAGATGCAATGCAATGATATCTGGTCATTTAGTACACGTGGGAGAAACAAAAGGAAAAAAGAAACATTACTGGCAAATACGTTTTAAGGCAATGAGGAAAAAAACTATGAAGTAAACCATCTGTTAAATAATTTTATATAATTTTTCACCTAGCTCAATACTGGAGGTATTTTTCTTTAACTTTTCGTTACCTCAACAAAAGTGGGAGGGGAGAGAGCAAAATACACTGGAAATCAGTTGTGTTTCTGTACCATTAAGACACTGTTCTAATTTGGCAGCAGTTTCAAGGGTGGCACTCTGTATTATGGCAGCATTTGAATGCTTCTGAGCACCTAAGAAAAGGCACAGTGATGATATTGCAGGGATTGACAGCCATTTAACAGCAATACCTACATTTCATTAATGTCTAAATTTTTAAGTTTTTTTCCAAAAAAATAGCTAGCTCAATAGCAGCAACTTCACAATTTACGAAGAACTATTCCTGAGATAAAAGAAAGGGGTTAGAGGACCTTTAGCAAAGAAAAAAATGAAGCAGCAGTGGTTTCATTATTTACAAATCCTGTATTAAAAGAAAGTTAATAAAGTTTGCTAGTGATTCTAGAAGGCCTCATTTATTTTCTGAATGCATTTGACAACTGATTACATTTGTATTTTGCTCTTCATATTTTCAATGTGTTACACAAAAATTGCCTAAGTGTTTAAATTCAGAGAAAGCAAGTCTGAGGGTAAAACAACTTTCTGACTAGTGAATTAAAGATTTAAGCATAATAAAAATTAGGAAGCTTTTAATAGCTTCTAATGTCATGCATTTAACACCCCTTGAGTCCTATGCCAACCAATATTAAGAGTATCAGGACAATTCTGTATTTTGCTCAGTCTTTATTTCCCACAATCTTTGCAATGAATGCTGCAGCTATAAGTATTACATTTGCATACTACAGACTTCAGTTATGAAAATAGTCTCTTATGTGAATCCCTTTACAAACTCACATCTATTTTGCTCACAGATGTTGTAATATTAAGACAGAAATAAGGCCTATATTATAGTGATTTATTACAGAAAGCATCCTTTAAGATGTATTTATGGGTACATGAAAGATTACCAAGGGAGTTTAAAACCGCTTCCCATTCCGTTTCATAACATTTAGAAACCCAGAAACCTCCTTTCTCTTTTCCCATGTCAGGTTTCCAGTCTTTTAAAAAACAAATAGAAAGCACCTTAATAATCTAAAGTGACATCCTGAAATTTCATATGGAGAGTAAACAAAGCCAACTACTCTAAGTTCTCCACACATATTAGATTCCTTTTTGATGTTCTTCTGACACACACTATACAGTGTTCAAAGTCTTTTCCATTTCTATTGCAGAAACAAAAGCAAGTGAGCCAAAATCAACCTTAATCTTTGCCAAGTTTTAAGCTAAGTAGACTGTGAAAAGACATCAGATTAGCATTGCTCATGTTTGCTAGGCAATAAGTCTGCTGTGTAATTCTGTAATCAGCGTCTTAATTTTAAACAGAAAAATAAAGTTAAGGCAACAAATCTGAATGGTGAAATATGAACAGAGCTGTCATCAGTCTTATATGGCTAGAGTCATAAATTCTGTAGCATCCTAAACTGTTCTGTTCCCAACACACGATTTCTCTCAGCCTTTGGAGCTTCTAGTAAATAATGACAGCTTGTTTTCCAAAAATCTAAGCAAAGGATCAAAGATTTTCTACAATGCAAAGAAAAATAATGGAGAACTTGCCAAGTAGGGTGTTACTAAGTGTTGTGATCCAAAAAGCAAAACAAAACAAAAAATCAGAAAAGATGCACTTCCTCATCCCTCAACCAATGGATATGTGTCTGCACCTTATGAGCTATTTAGACTTATATAGTGCATGCTTTGTTTGTCTAGGAAGCTACAACACAAAGAAAAGGCTCTGCTGTTTTCCAGGCATAACATATTGCAGCCTATTTTAAGAAACCGTCATTGCATACCATTATTTCATTTTGATTGTAACATCTTATATATAGGAAAACAAAAAAACAAAAAACCAAAACATTTTCCCAGAAGGCATATGTTTCATATAAAGTTGATGAATATGACCAAATTAAATTATTTTACAGGCAAATTACAGAGAAAATGAAACTGTTTGCCAAAATGCCTGAAGGAGCAACAGATTTTTTGATTTCTATAAATCAAGGCTGGATTGTTTTCTAGAAAGTGTTTTTCTTTACACCATTGGGCTCTGTGATGAAATCCTATGGTCTACGCTATCTCAGCAGTGCAATTAGATGACCTACCAGTTAACTGTGAACCTTTCAGCTGTATTTAAATGACTATGTACTTTGTACAACCCGTCTATAATTAGATATGGTTGAGTATTTCCTTAGACAACTCCAAGAACAAGACTAGGTTACATTAATATTTCCTTTATATAGTGATAGGACAAGGGGTAACGGGTTCAAACTTCAACAGGGGAAGTTTAGATTGGATATAAGGAAGAAGTTTCTTTACTGTAAGGGTGGTGAGGCCCTGGAATGGGCTGCCCAGGGATGTAATGAGTGCTCCATCACTGGCGGTGTTCAAGGCTAGGTTGCACAGAGCCTTGGGAGGCATGGTTTAGTGGGAGGTATCCCTGTCCACGGCAGTGGGGTTGGAACTAGATGACCTTAAGGTGCTTTCCAACCCTCACTATTCTATGATTCTATGATCCTATTATTTATATGATCCTTTCATATTGGAAATCATTTGAGGATTGCTTTAAATTACCTCAAGAGAAAGATTAGCCTATGCAACAACAAATTTTAAGACCTTTCTGGGGATAATGAAGATGCCTAAAACTCCAGTTATTCTGGTCTTCTGTTAGAGAATAAAATTAACAGAGCTAAGCATATACTGATCCCGGCTCATGGCAGAAGCCTCTGCTTTTAATGGAAGATGTCAAAAGGGCAGCCATAATGGTGAGAATTACTGATAATTTATTATGTTTGTGATACAAAATAGATTGTTGACCTTTGAATAGCTCAAAAAAATAATGGCATGTTTATTTCTTTCATTAAATGAAAGAAGAGCTGGCTATGCAAATAGGAGATAATGGGTAAAATGGCAAGAGACTTGGATCCTCCAAAATATCATCGTTTACAGTCATAAATCAATTAAACCTACAAAACACTTCTGAATCCAAGAAGAATTATTTTCTCAATCAGAAAATGTGCGAAATGCTAATTTTTGCAGACATGACTTTTACACATATTAAACTATATCTTTGTCTGTGATTCATTAAGTTCATCAGCAACCCCAGAGAGGTGTGACTTGGATTTTCTATTCTAAAGAAAGATTTATTATTTTATTTTAAATGAAATGGGTACATTTTATTACTGGAGAAAGTTCAGTTAGCCATGTGCCTGAGGAAGAAGTTTACAATTCTATTTCTCAGTTATCAGCTTCTCATCTATGCAAATATCCAGTGAAGTGCAGACAACAATAATATGTTTTGTTAGAGAGAATACTAATTTCTTCCTAAAATTTTCCTAGTCATAAGAAAATAATTTGTTGAAGGAACATATCTTTTTCCTTTGCTTCCTTTGCTTTTCAAATATCTTAAGGGAAAAAAACGAAACAAAGCAACAAAAAAAAAAAAACAAAAGGAAACCCCAAATATATCAGTGATGTAGCTTTTGCTGTTTTAAGCACAGCATGGATTACAAATCTATTAAATACAAGTAATGCGTGTAAATATCTAAAAGAATACTAATAAATACATTAAAATAGCCTCTCTAGGACAACAGTAAGTCCACCCTTCTAAAAACTATTTGGCAATTTCACCTGCACTTCAAATTTACTAATTTGTTGCTTATAGCCTAGACCTTGGAAATATACTTTGACAACACTGCATTATAGGCTTATATTTGAGAAAATGAAGTGCAACATACCTTTCACCAAAATAATACTGCCCATAGATAGTGATTTTGTGTAAGATTGGTAAAATGTCCAAGATCTGTGAAAAAAGAAAAGTTAGTCAGCAATCTGAAACCAAAAATCATTGATAACTCTTCTAAAGTCAGAACTCAGTATGACACATCATACAGCAGGACTATGCAATTATATAACTAAAGATCAGAATTAATTTAGGCTGCTTTTCTTGAAAATGGACAGCTTGACAAAATATTTTACTTCCTACTGTGTGTTTTAAAACACTGTTATAGAAATAATAAAATTCTGTTATTTTTATTTTGCAAGTATCAAGCCAGTGAAGCATGCACAATAACAATAGCAACATATAATGGTTAAGCTCTTGACTGGCACGCACTTGTTGAGGGTTGTTTCTGAAAAATATACAGCCCACAACACTGATTCTCTAGGTCTCCTTCAGTGTCTCCATTTTCCTACACAAAATTTGATCTATCTACACAAATTCTGCCCTGTAATGTTGTTGTGTCATTAGCTTATCTCCTAATGACACAGTAACTACTATTAAAATATCTGTTAAAGGATGGCCTCCTTTCTGAAACTACAAATACTAGTAATACCCCTGAACTTCAACCTGTGAAGACATTCAAAAACAAGCTCGTGTCTACTACCTTAGATCTCAATCTTTCAGTTTTTCCCACTAGTACTTTCACACTAAGTAAACCCATACTTCATGAAAAAAACTGGCAGCCTGTTACAGTGAATGTTGCCAGGCCTCTCCTAGTAAGATGCAGCAGGTCCTCCAGATACTGAAGAGGTCAACTATCTTTCTGAAATTTGTATATATATATACACATATATATATGCACACACATATGCTGATTGTTTTCAATAAAAAAAAACATTAAGCTCTTTGAGTTTCCCTCTCTCTAATCCTGAAAATAAAACAGACCAGATGCTGTGCTATTACCTAGTCCCAGTACACATTCCACCCAGAACTCAATCTGAAAAATAAAGTACAAAAGCCCATACCAACCTCAGAAGTCATGGCACATTTGCCATTTTGCTGTTTGCTCCATAATCATGTGGACCACAAACTGATTGTCACATACACATATATGAATTTAGCTGTTGGCTGACTTATGATGTCTCATTGCCACCGTTAGAAAGGGAATAGCTGTGGCCTTCATGTCACATGCTTGCATGCACCTCTGAGCCCATGTGTTCCCCAGATGAGTCCTTCAGCACCTGCTTCCTATTGATCTCCATGGTAAGTAAACCATGTTCTATCATGTCTGGAGAGAATTTCAAACTCTTAAATATTCTTAAATATTCCTCAGATCGCACAGGTAAGTCTAATTTTCAGGCCACATAGTGCTGCTGCAGCATGAAATATCTTAACCAAGCACTACCAACTTGTACTCAAAATATAAGTTCCCCAGAATCTCCACTATTATTTGCTCATATACAGACCAATCTGTAACTATCTCTTGGGCTACTGGGAAGCACCAGTTTAGTTTCTGCCCAAAATTTTTCTTTCTGAAATATCCTTGTTACCACCTTGAATGCATTTAAACAATTAGTGCTTTCCTTCATTCAAAGACTTATTGAAGAAACCAGAGAATAAGCTACCTAAGATTTCTCACATAACATTCAGATTTCAGTAGTGAGCTGAATTTTTGTCCTACTGTTTGGTCTATAAATCTGTAGAATTGTACATAAACATAAGTACAGCACAAAAATTGCACTGCCTAACACAAAGAAACATTGCTTCCAGACCTTAAAACCATACAGACTTGTATCATGAGCCTGCATGAACAAAATGTAGTTTAGCAAGCCACACATTAGAGCCAGAAGTTCTGATTGCTGGCACTGTTAAGTACTGCACTGAATGTGGCTATTTTACCAAATGTTCCTGGAGACAGGACAAGCAGTAAATCACCTCAAAGCCTCCTGCCACCAAAAGGTCCAAAAGTACACCAGGTTCAGAATAAAGATATGTAGATTACAATTTGTCAAGTTACTGAACAAACCAGCAATTCTCTTGATGTTCACTTTGTCCATTATTTTTTATCTCCCAACCAATTTCTAATTAAACTTTGGATTCCTTACAACAAAATGACTCATAGCTGCACCACTATGTTATATAGCTCTTAAGTGCACAATTCATTAGCACACTCTGCTGAATGAAAAAGGCTGAGTTCCATACAACAATCTGCTTTATCTTAGGTCCTTTAGCAAGTGAAGGAATAGAAGTTTCCTCATCTGAAGACTGCTTCCACTCTTCACAACTGAACTGAAAAGGGAGCCTTTTAAAATACAACCATATGATTGATTAAAGATTTCCCATCTACAAAGATAGTTTCAACCACAGACTTTATAAATTCAGTATTTCCCCTTAAAAGCCTTTACTGCAGTAACTTTACTTTGTTACAGCTTATACTTTGTTGGGGAATAAAATCCTCTCATTCTGACCATTCTTTTCTCCATTATAAACAAAGGGGGAAAGACATAATCATAAGGAAAGGATTAATCAACACAGATCACTTGCAGCAAATTGAGCCTTTACTGCTTTTTTTCCTCATTTCCTTTCTCAAAAGTAAAAGCAGAAGCAGCTTTACTAAAATTCCATTGGCAAACTATCACAAAGTCCCATTTTGTTATTGCAAACTCTTCCCCACCCAGCAGAAAAATTGTTTCAAGGCAATGCAAACCCATGCAACCCCAGGTCAAAGAATATTCTTTTAAATTAAAACGAACATTCAGTGAGACTTGAAACACCATGTGCTGGGTCCTATCTGCTCTAAGCAGAAACTCCCAGTTGAAATTGTGCAGCACTCTCCAGCCAGAAAACCGGCTGGCCATCTGCCTGTATTTGTCTCTTCAGTGCTAATTCCCAGTTCCCACAAGTACATGCTGCAGCTTCAATTCACTTTGCAGTTGACTGTACCATGTTTATAAGTTATCTGGCTGGTATGTATACATTATTTTTTTAACATAGTGGAGCATACAAGTGCCTGTTCTTTAACCAAGCACAAATCACTGAAAATTGGCAAAGAAGATGACCTGATTACAAGCAAGACTGAAAGAAGATAGTTCTGGAGTTCTAAGAATGAGAACATATCTGCTTTGGCTGACCTAGTAGATCAGGGCACCAGCCCAGCGAGTTGACTTCTCCTGCCTGTTGATCCAAAGGAGAAATAGGAAGCTGACAATCACCTGTTTTACTCAATGTTACATTGCAAAGGAGAACTATTATTTCATGTTCCTTACAATTCAGGGTTGGGGGCACTGGGATATTTTCTCTCTGCAAATAGATTTTTCTGCCTTTGAGTGACCACATGAGCTATCAACAGGATATTTACCATCCTCTGTCCCCACTGTCTTCGCACACTACTGCAGCCAATTTATATAATTACCGCGCTGTTACTGATTGAAGTAAACTCTAGAATACCCATTAATACTAGAAGAAAATATGTATGAGCAAGGTAAAACCCTCAGTTCTGTGCTCTCAGACATTATGATGAACCTGACCTAGCTGAGAAAAAAACTAGAGCTAATAGATTTGCAGATATTTAATTAAGTAGAATTTGGTTAGTTTGCCCAAGTTAATCCTGACTTTCTTACTAGTGCCTATGTTTGTTGTGGTTAAAATTCAAAGAGTCACTGAAGCACCCTGTATCATAGTACTGGCACTGAAAACCACAGGCTAAACAGCATTAGTCACATTAAGAGCTAACAGAAATCCTAATAAATCCCATCAGAAAAGGTACTTTGCAGTATGCATGGATATAAGAAGAAATACAAAGATAGTATCTCTTCTGAATGCATCACTAGAGAGACTACTAGCCTGACTAAATCTCCAGAAAGTTTAAATAAAAAAATTGGAAAAGGTTCAGACAAGCCTCAGAAGACTGATTCAAGGTTTGGCGTTTGAGACTTAAAAACCTCTATTTGCTTAACTTTTCAAAGGCGAGGGTTTTTAATTGACTATACAAAGGCAGAACAATATCCAGTGGCTGTAGGCTGAAATTAGAAAAATTTCCAGCCATAAATAAGGCATAATATTTAACAGCAAAGATCGGAAACCACTTACTAAGGGATGTGCTTGAAATGGGCTAAAAATGTTATTGAAAATAGCTTCTTTTTCAAGAATGTGACCAATGACCAGAAAGACGAAGATAAAAAATGTGACCATGTTACCTAGCACAAGAAATGAACAAGCTATGTGTATGACCACCAGTGTCTATCAACTAATCCTGTAAAATCAGTTTTTCCTCATATTGTCCATCCAGTTCAACCTCACTGGAAGAAATCCTAAATACATCATTTTCCAGCACCACTGTATTTCTAAGTGGTTCGTTATTGGTAAAGATATCCTGAGGATAAGTAATTTCTTCATGTGAGAGAAAAGAGTCAAAGGCATATTTCCCTATTAGCAATCTCAGGTTTGTGGTCAGATTCTGAGCTCCCAACTCCCAAATCTCTAATCTCAACAGAACAGCGAGCCAGGAGTTGCTGCCTTTAGAGTTAAGCTTTTGTTTTTATAAGAGACAAAGACATTAAGTCCCCACTGATGCCTGAGTTTGGCAGGATAGAAATGCACTACTGCTCTCACAAAGTCCACACAATTGTGAACTCCCTCCACCATTTGAAAACTCTGATATGTATTCCAAAACAAGCTTTGTTCTTGATTTTGGCATTTTTACCTTACTGTGGTTGACAGTCACCTGGCTCAAAACTACTACTTAAGAGCAGAAGCTTTTAAAACAGTCTCTAACCTCATTAGCCTAATTTAATACAAATTTAATTGAAATGCAATCTTGAAATCCAAACCACACATTTTATCTCTGCTAATAGGAAATTTTGTTTAGGGCCTAACTTGCTAGGGAAAAATCCTGCAACATACCTTGTTTCTAAAACTACACCAAAATCTTGAAAGCTCCATATTCCTCCTTGTCTGAGCCTGCACAGAAGCTGACAGTTATATATCAGCGTTCCCTAAGAGGGTAGCCAAGAATCACTAGAAAGAGGGACATTCAAAATAGGTCTATCTACAGAAGGTATTTCCAAGATGTGGTAATGCAAGGCGGAACTGCAGAATTTATTTTTTCAGGTTTACTGTCAGCATTGGAGCCCTCTGCAAGTCAGAGCCTGCATTGTAACAATCCCTAGTATACGACTTCATTACTGCTAGGGTAAAGCAGTTGTACCAGCTCAAGAAAAGTCTTTAGAAGGCAGCTTGTGTTTATTGAGGATTATTTTTCAGACTTTGTGTTCTCTAACAGCAACCGAGGATTTAAAATACTTAATTTACTGCAAGGTATCCGGCTGGGATGGAGTTAACTTTCTTTACAGCAGCCCATCAGGTGTTGTATTTTGAATCCCTACCTAAAACAGTAGTGATAACACCCTAGGTTTCGGACATGGCTGAACAGAGGTTACACCAACATCAAGCTTCATCTCCTCCCCACTCCTCCAACCTGCCATAAATAGACTTAGACAAGAAGCTCAGTGGCAACTGTCCTGGGTTCAGCAGCAGCAGTCATTTTTATCTTTCTTAGTAGCTGGTGTAGTGCTGTGTTTTTGACTTTCGGCCTGGGAACAGTGCTGGCAACACCGATATTTTTAGTTGCTGCTCAGTAATGTTCAGTCTGACCAAGGACTTTCTGAGTGTCATGCTCTTCCAGGGAGGAGGGGAAGCCAGGAGGAAGCAGAGACAGGACACCTCACCCAAACTGACCAAAGAGGTATTCCGTACCACAGCACATCATGCTGTCATGGTTTAAGCCCAGCTGTAAATCAGTCACGCAGCCATCGCTCACTCCCCCCGTTTCTCCCCCCCTGCTCCTGGAGGGATGGGGAGGAGAATCAAAAGAATGAAACTCCCATGGGTTGACATAAGAACAGTCCAGTAACTAAGGTATAACAGAAACCACTACTGCTACCACCAATAATAACGATGATATTAAAAGGGAAATAACAAGGGAAGAGAATATAACAGCTCACCACTCGCCGACCGATAGCCAGACTGATATGGCTAGGCTTAAACCACGACAGCTCTTTTTGATGCCCAATGAGGGGCACGAAGGGTTGAGATAACAACAGATTCAACCAGAGTGTGTCTAATTGTATTTGTGGTAAGCATTCACTGTTTCCGTGAGTAGTAACTCATCATAATGTGATTTATTGGCTCTCAAAGTTGTTGCTCTTGATCTCACAGTTTCAGCATGTCGTCCCTTACTTACAGCCGGTATTTGCTGTGTTAGTGTTTATCGGTTGTGGGCCTTCGGCTAAGGTTCTGGTTTCATTGCACTTTATGGTAATTACTTGCAATACAATAGACTCATTGATCATGAAACTGACCTGGCTTGTGTTCCCAATGTCATCACCACCTCTATACTCTGGGAGGTATGTAATAGAAGTGTTTATCAATTACACATCTTTTTTCCCCTCCTAGGGTGGTGAACCTGTGAAGGAGACATTCCCTTACGCTCCCAGCCCCCCCACCAGACTGTTTACAGCATCATTTGAGAGTTCTGAAGGTTTTTAATTGCCTTTGGGTATCCTTGAGACCTGCTTGCTGACTGTGATGGGGATCACCATGTTGGCACGTATACCGACTGTGTTTTACCCAAGACCATTTTGTCAAATCTCAAGAGCTAAGCAGAGTCAGGTTTGGGCCTCATCTAGGGTTAGACAACAGTATAGGAGGACCAAGAGATTTTCCCCAAGGCTGGACAGTCATGACATGCAGGGCATGTGGGATAGTACGGGCAATTATCTGGGCCAGTGGGCCCCTCCAGTGCTTTGGAATTTCACCGCTGAAGAAGTGCAAAATCCAGAAAAATTAATAAAACACTCTAAATGAGGTATGTTTTCATTCTGGTCATACCAGAGAGGGACAAATCCTGGCAACATGCTGAGGCTTGGCCTATGCTTACAGAGCCCTGTTGAACACTCTGCAGCACCTTCAAAAGGGAAAAAAGGGTTTCTGGATCTGATGGCAAAGCAACAAACAGTGCAGCTACTCCAGCTCCAAGCACAGCAGCTACACCACCCCCAGAGACAAGTACAGTAGCTACTCAAACTTTGATCAGAACAGACAGCACAGCTATTCCATCTCCAAGTACAGCAGCTACTCCAGCCCAGCAGATAGTCTGTCCTATTTGACACAAGTGGTTTTCAATTAAAAGAAACAAGCAAGTTAACTAGCACTAAGTGTGTATATCACATCCCCCACCATGCACCAGCTTCTGGGAAAATCTAACGGTACAATGGGCTGTTAAAAACTACACTGAGCAATAGGTGATGGGACTTTCAAACACTGGGATACACATATACCAAAAGCCCTGGCTGGTTAAACACCAGAGGATCGGCCAACAGGGCTAGTCCAGCTCAGTAGGAACTTTCACATACTGTGAAAGGGGGCAAAGTTCTGGTGGTGTACATAAAGAATTTGCTGGGGAAGACAGTCTGGGTTATTCCTGCTTCAGGTAAAGGCAAACACATTCGTGGGATTGCTTTTGATCAGGGACTCGGATATACTTGGTTAGTAATTCAGGAAGGTGAAGAAATCAGATGTATACCTCAAGGGGCTTTGAGTTTAGGGGAAAACAGCCAGTGAACTCAATTGTATGTTGTTGCCTGCTCTATAGCACTTTTATAGCCCACCAACTAGATGTCTTCAGATCACCAGCAACTGGCCCTCTCTTCCTCTGACCATCATCCCAACAAAGAAGGAACTTGATGAAACCAGACGAGTTCTGTGGTAAAGGAACGATCAGCATCAGCAGGCAACAATCCAACACTGCACACAACCTCTCCTGCTCTGAAAGACTGTTACAAGAGATGGAGCCTGACATCATGGACCGAGTGGACTCAGCAGCCTATAGGGATTGGTCCATGCACTAAAGAATGATCCCTCTCTTTCTGTGGATGCATATATATATGTGTATATTGTGGTTTAAGCCATAAATCAGCCACGTAGTTTGTTCACTCACTTCCCCCTTTTTCTTCCCTCTGCTCCTGGAGGG
>JAOEHY010030365.1:0-76754 GCA_025447955.1 Psilopsiagon aurifrons | reverse complement strand
GTTTAAGTTTGAACCCGTTACCCCTTGTCCTATCACTACAGTCCCCAATGAAGAGTCCCTCCCCAGCATCCCTATAGCCCTCCTTCAGATATTGGAAGGCTGCTATGAGGTCTCCACACAACCTTCTCCAGGCTGAACAGCCCCAACTTTCTCAGCCTATCTTCATACAGGATGTGCTCTAGTCCCCTGATCGTCCTCGTGGCCCTTCTCTGGACTTGTTCCAACAGTTCCATGTCCTTTTTATCTTGAGGACACCAGAACTGCACACAATGCTCAGTGCCAGTACTAACTATGAACAGAAAAACCTCTAGGAACTGAGGAAACTGTTTAAGTGGTCCAAGTTTGATGGGGTTTTGTTAGTTTGTTTGGGATTTGGAATGGGGAGAAGGGAGAAGAGTTTGTTTTAAGGTTAGCATTAGAATTTGGAAACTATGGGATTCCAGAACAGGATTTTCTAGAGACCTCCTCAAGATAGACAGCCAAGATTAGGGCTGCAGCCATGATGTAGCAGTGCATCAACACACATGGGGTTGGAGGTAAATTTATTGGGTTCTGTTAAAGGGTAGCAGTACGATAGGGAGCCAAGATCAGGAACTTAGGGCTAGGGTTAGAGACGTCTTGCTAGTCAAGAGTGCTGGATCTTCTCATATCCCTATCTCTGCTCAAGATCAGCTTTGCCCTCCTCTTGTTTCTGTTAATTCCCAAACCTCCTCAGTACTCTTTTTTCTTCTTGCAACTTGTAAGAGTGTCACGCACTTATCAAGGTCCACTGAAAACTCGTGGGTAGAAAAAGACATAGGAGCTCAACACTTCCATGTTCCCCATATACAGATATTTGAGCTAGGTGCTTTCATTTTCAGTGGTGTGCCTGAAAGAGTGAGGAAATATACATGCTCAACTAGTGAACATGAAGCTTTTCTAAAGGTGTGCAAAGTAATTCACAGCTGAGACATTTTCTTTTCCTTATTCTACTCTATTTTTTTCTCTAATAGTTAAATGCAACAAGAAAATCTGACACTGCAAATGAGGGAGCCTGAGCAACCAAGTAACCAACTAAATGTTCCCTGCACCCATGTCATGGCCTTAAGCAAAGCTAGAAAAAACAGGGGCAACAAGAAATATAATTGACTGTTAGCTTCAAGAGAAGCTAACCATGCTCACCATGACTTTCATGGGAGATGGGAAGCTGTTTCTTTACTCACAAGTATCACCTCATCAATGGGTTCACTCATGAAATACAGGCATAGTGTTTGTTATTCACATCTGCCTATGCAGATTTTTGAGTGCTTCATCTTAATGTCTTCCTAACATTTCAAGGCATGCCAAGGCACTGAATTATTCTGACACAGAAGTCATATTATACTATTTGAAATACAGTTTAAATATACTAACATAAAGATACACGTATTAACAATATCTATAAAAATACACTAAGAACTGAAGTTTTGGGGGTAGCAGATCTCCTCACATTTTGGATGACTAGCACAGCAGGATATAAGGCCCACACAGCGAAAAGAGGAGGTCTCTCAGGGGAGTTCATTCCCAAAAGTCATTATTGCTCAGCTGTCAAATGGTATAGCAGTAATTCCTGGTAGCTGGGAATCCACAACAGCACAAAGAGGATGGATGCATTCTGAGAGGGCATTGTGCCAAATATAGCACCTCTTACAAGGGTAATGCAACTGTATTCAGAATCAGAAAATGCTCCTTGGCACTGAGCAATGAGGAGAGGAAACAACAGTCACATTTGGAAAGCTGTGATACATAAGAAGTATTTCAAGGCACAGGAGGAGAGATGAGACAGGAGGGTATGATTACTGCATCACCTCAAATCTGTTAACTATGTTCCCAGAAAAAATTATTTTCAGTAGAGAATGTGAAATGCATAACCTATCAGACACATTCTAGTTCTAGAAAACCTAATGTTTATGGAGAAGTGCAACCAGGTAATGGCTGTTTTCTATAGATGCCTTTATGGAATATAGCAATGGAACACTTGAAGTCATAGGACCTAACGCAACAGCACATATCTTTGCAACATATCCAGCTCCGTATCTGTCCCTCATAAATGGATTTGCAGATCAGGTAAGTGCACTTGCTCTTGAGACCACAAAATAAACATCCTGAGAACTGTAAAACCAAGCAGTAAGAAACAATACATAGATCTCTTACAGGTATGATAAATCTCCCTGTTTTACCTGTATGTCACTGTGTACAATAGCAATGATAATGCAGTTTGCAGGGGTCACATTTGAGTTATATTTTACAAACAAGATAATTTCAAGTTGTCCTTTTTACATACGTCACATTAATTTTTGCACTCTGCATGTCTTTAATGCAACATATGAAAGAGGTTTTCCCCAGCATAAATCAATGTTTCTCCATAAACTTCAGCAGAGCTATGTCCATTTACCTCAAAATCCAGTCCATTTTGTCGACATGTTATTCCCTAAGTAAAGCTTAAGCAGTCAGTTTAACACACCTTGAACAAGTGAGTTTTCTGCTACCATAAGCCTCCTCTTCAACCATCACTTTGCAAACAGATTTGTATTATTTTGTTTGGTTTATTTTCAAGTGACTGAATCTGAAAAAAATTTCCCCTTTATTTCCAATCTGTAACCTCTAATGCCACTTATCCAACAGGGAAAAAAATGAAGTTTTGTATCTTCTATCTACTTCTGAACAATTTACTTGCCCTCTTCAGATACACAGGAAGGAAATATCACATAAGTAAATATGAAAAACTAGGGATTGCTGGAGCACAGGAATTTGTCACGTAAAGGACTTAAAGATTGCATAATTTTGCTTCAGAAAAATGCAAACATAGTTTTGAAATTTTGAAGAAGGACAATTCTGATTCTTGGATAAGCCAACAGCTTTTTCTGGGAGAGCCTTTTACCCATGGATGGTTTACAACAAAATTAAAACCAGCTGAAATAATAATGATAATAATAAAACCCAAACTCAAACTTCTTTAAATCAGTACAGAAATTAAACGCTTTGATATGGCTGAAACTTTTGTCTGCTTCCCCCTAAGTTAATTATTAGCAAAATCGATATTTACAAAGTGTTTAAGCAGAGCAGCATGTCCATCAAAGTAATGTCAAGAAAATTTTCTTTATCAGCTCAATTAGCATCTGCAATACAGAGATTCATGTTACAGTTACACATGCAACCTTAACATAGGTTATTCCTAATTTTGTAGCCGATTGGTTTTGACTTTGTAGACTTAACTTTCCTTACTTCGTGCAATATCTGGACAAAGTGGTGCATATTTAGTCTAATTTATCAGTGTAAGCTAAGTCACATAAAACACTTTGATAACAATGTAACCGATTGCATCAGCATAGCAGAACTACTGAAAGTCACATAAATGGAGCCGTTAATTTGGTAAGGGAAAAGCCAGTAGCAACAAAGCATCAGAAGTCACACAGGAGAGACAAGATTGTTGCCTCTCTCCGACACCCCCCCCCCCCAATGTCCTCAGCAGATTTCTGATATTTTCCTTTCAGCACAGATATCAAAACTTCTCCTTACTATGAAGTAGAGAGGCACAGGGTTCCATATTTTGCTACTCTGTATAGTGGGGTCAATCTAAATACCAGGTCTAAGCCACCACAATCCACTGAGCTGCTCTTTTCATTATTGGAAGGAATCTGCACATATTTATTCAATGTTTTTTTCTTTGCATTGGGCAGGTGATGTCAACAGCTGTTCTTCTTCTGGCTATATTTGCTATTTTTGACAGCAGAAATAACAGTGTACCTAAGGGCCTGGAGCCAATTGCAGTAGGACTTCTTATAATTGTTCTTACTTGCTCCTTGGGAATGAACAGTGGCTGTGCCATGAACCCAGCCAGGGATCTAGGCCCAAGGCTCTTCACAGCCATTGCAGGATGGGGGATGGAAGTATTCACGTAAGTATGCCTGGATATGAAGTAAAATGCTTTTGGCTAAAATTGCTTCCTAAGAAAGTAAGATCCTGATTCAACATGGTACCAAGTTATACTTTATATACATATAGATAATTCTTTGCATACCAGAAGAAGCTATTCATGCACTTTAAGCCAGACATCTCCTAGGAACTGAGCTTTATAAAGGATTTCCTGCTCCTAAGGCAAACGAAACATGCATTATCTCTAGTATCAATCACTGTTTCAAGCAGACCCTTCCCAACATATTAGAGATTCTTAGAGGTCACTGAAAATGTAAGAGTGCTTTCTTCTCTTGTCCTGCAGCTTTCAGAAAGAAAATGTAATAATCATCATGAGGAGTTAGGTGGAAGTATTTATTGGGTGCTGTAAAAAACACAGACATATCAGATTGATTTAGCTTATTATTACTACTGAGTTACTGCAGAAATATACAATAATCTAAAAGCCTAACTTCCTGCCTGGGAGCAAAGGAATGAATAAAAGAAAGCTCCCTTCATTTTCCCACATTTCAGAGCACACTCTCAAATCCCTGTGCATGGATGTGCGCACGCACATGCACACTCTTGGCTGGCCAAACGCACAGCTAATTAGTTGCTCATCAAATCCACAGCTTACACATATCCAGTGTAAGAGGCACTCTGGGATATCCAAGTCAGAGTAGTCTGTCATCAGGAGGTAGAACTTTTGGTTTATTTTTGTATGGTTTGTTTTTCCAGTTATTTACAAGTAGGAATCCGCAGTACAGTAGACCACAAGAGAGCTCTGGTTAATAGAGATTTCATTTTAGTTACTTCACCAAGTACAAATAAGCTGTATTTATTTAGTATGACTTCCATCTACATAAATCACTTGCCTTAGTAGAGGAGAGCAGCAGCAAAGCTTTTCTCATACAAAGAAAAGCCAGGCATGGCACAGCACAGCAGAAATGGGCATGCAGCCATGCCATAGGTCAGAGCCAAAGCTTGGCTATAACACAGCTGCAGCAGGAGGTCAGCTCACTAGCCCACTCATCTCCAAACTCTTCTTCCCTGGCAGCTCTTACCACTGTACCATTAGACTGCACTGTTTAACAAATAGCAGCACACAGAGTGACATTCCACACTTGGGATTCTCCCCTCTCATGCTAAATAGTTGTTAACTATGAAGTTAATTATAGTGTCATCTGTGTAATCTGTAATATTACGAAGGTAACCATTACATTGCTGAAAAGGTTGGAAGCCTGATTGTACTGTGGTCAAGTCACAGAATACCTGCAAACTCCCCTCCTCCACAAAAGTATTTTAAATTACTCACTTAAATTTAAGAAGTTACAAGAAAACTCCACATTTGTACCAACCCATACGTGCTCTTCTCTAATTTAGTTTTAGGATTTATATACAGAGAGAAAATGCATCCCCACTGTAAAGACCATACCAGAAAATTTTGAAATGGGAACAAAAAGAACCCCCGAGACTAAATCTCAGGTCATTGCTAGAATAATTTATAGCAGTCTCAGGGGTGTATACATTGAGAAAGAAGTCTCCCTCCCTGGCTTCAGCTATAAGGCTACAGCTATAACCAAGTTCAAGAGAATGATACAGCAGGATTACATTCTCATCTACTTGCAGCACAGACTCAGAAGGGGGTTAGGAAGAACATGAGCTTTGTTAGGTAGCTGGAAGCTCTGGAACAGTTACAAGCCATGGGAGAAGTTTAACTGATTGTAGCTATGATCCTGAACCGCCTGATGTTCTGCTGGCGTTACATATGCATGAGAGACTGAAGTGATGCAGCCACATTTGACAGCTCAACCTTGGATGTCTCAGCTTAACTGGAATTCACAACCTTGAGACAGGCGCTCAAGCTGTCAAGTAAAAGGCATGCCCAAGGAAGTGGGACCTAGGCATGAAACATCCACAGTGATATGAGGGGAGTGCTGCACAAACCAAGCACCAGGAGGTACTGAAGAGACATTGAATATACATTGGCATGAGAATGGAAACATCTCACAAGGTTGACTGAGTCACTCTGTCCAGGTCAGCCAGTACTCCAAGTGCTGCCTAGAGAGCAGCCAGGGACCACCAGGAAAGCCTCACTTTGGAACAGATCAGACACAGAAGCATCAGATTGTCTACACCCTGATCCCAAGCAAATGCTCTAAACATTGAGATAATCAGTTTACAGGGAGAAAACCCCCTCTATCCTTCTTTGTGCTTGCAGGTCCAGTAAATTCTGGTTTTATCATGTTTTCAGGCAGGGAACAGTGACTACACCATAGGGGAGCTCTTCTACTGGAGCACGGAATTGTCCAGAGCATAAGGAGGCAGTTGAGCAGGGTTTTCCTAAATTTTTCTGTTAATACATTTTGCACAAAGGCACCTACCTGAAGGAGCAGTTTCTCTGAGAATCAAGTCAGTGGACACAGCCTGTGGTGTGGTTTCCATAGCCAGAGCAACTGCATTCGTTTTGGTTAAGAGCTCTCATTAGAAGTTGTTCTGACCCATTACAGCTGGAAAGGCAGCTTCTGACCAGCACCCTAGAGAGCACCATTTTGCATACAACAGATGTAGTTAACACTGTGGACAGTTCCTGCAGTGTTCCTCAACCTGTTGAGAGTAGGCACCACAGATATCTCTAATGATGAGGACAGCTCCCAACCACTGACTTCAGAGACCTAAATGTTTCTAATTATTTGCTCTAAAACCACGGAGAAATCTAGAAATCTCTCAATCACATGCTTAATATTCTAGGAAGCTTAAGAGAAATGGTGGGTAGCGCAGTTTTGTCTCTGTAATGAGAAAACAGACAGAGCTTTGAGTGCAAATACCAGGCTGGATTTTGACGGGCATAAGAGAACAGGAAACAGCAATGAGTAAGTGAGAAACGGCTCCACAGAACAGTATTTCCCACCAGCTTTTGAGGCTAGCCATAGAATGTCTCACCCCTAGTTTATTAGGGGTTCTGTAGCCCCTTTGCCGAGGCCGGATCGGACCCGCACTAGCAGAAGCGCGGCATCGTGCGGATCGTGCTCCGAGTGGCCCCGCGGCGAGCAAAGCCCGGCAGTCGCCGGCGCGGTAACGCTGACACCTCGTGGCCGCGGCTCCGGGCACCAGCCGCCCGGACTACATGGAACTGCACTTTGGAACGGGCCGGGACACGCACCTATTGTCTGCACAGGCAATAGACAGAACTGCAAAGCGGCCTCTGAAATACCCTGCATCCTCCCCACACCGCAGAACGGTCACCAGCCAGGCACCTTCCACACTGCTGAGTGCCTGAATTATCCTGGTATTTCCTACAGCAAATAATGTTAGCTCACCACCCTGCAGCAGTTGGCTAAGTGAGACATGTATTTGCAAGTACAAACCAGGCCAAAGTTCTCAGTCCATGAAGCTTACACACTGTAGTTTTCCTAGTTGCGGCAGTTCAGCCAAGTGCCACTCGTCAGACCTGTGCACTGCCTCCAGCCCTTCACAACCAGCTCCCTCCTGCTCCACACAACTGCAAAACACCTGATGATGGAAAAGGCATAGCTGGATGTTTTCCCCCTAACTCAGCGGCAAAGCTGTGTGCTTGGGCAAAGCAAGGGTACAAGGGACCTAAGGTTACTTCCAGAAAGCTACCTGTGCTTGCCACAAAGAGTTCTTGCTCCTGTGTCAATGAAAGGGCACTGTGTGTCATGGAAACTCATAACTCAGCTGTGTCTTTATCTCATTTCAAGCTTTGGCATCACCCTCCATAAAGACTTGACACTCATCATCTTTGCAGAGGGCATCTGTAGTGCAGCTGACAGCAGCTGCTGCAAATACAGGCCATGACTTGGAGGTCATGCAGGAGCTCACAAGGCACATCCCAGTTCATGGGACAAGCAGAGATAAAAACCTGGCAAGAAACACCTTGATTATATGTCCACATACGCATATGGGCGCAGAGAAACACATGCAAGTACTTGATATAGACTGTTGGGCTGAGTAAGTCAATAAACCTTAGTCCATGCTTGTTCCAGAAATTCAGGGGCTCAACAGACATTTATGACTCAACAACAAACAGATCTATAAACTCAGAAGAACAATGAGGAGTTATTTTATATCCTCAAGGCAAAACATAAGTAATTCCAAAGGCAAAACATACACATCCAAGGCATTTCTGAAGAAGGAATGACATTAGCACCAATAGGGCACTGTGATATTAGTCCTGCCCTATTCCTGTGTTGTCAATTAACCACAAGTTCACTTATACATATACAACTGAGTGCTGAATAGTTATTCTTACAATTAAAAGCTTTTCTGGAATTTTAGAAGTTCCTCTCACAGATGAATTTGTCCCTCTGTATTCCTGGGAGAAAAAGTTATTTCTCCATTTTCAGTATGCATGAAATTGAGGTGGCAGGGTTTTCACTGCAGACTCACATATTCATTTAATACAGCATGTTACCAAATCAAACCACCTTCATACACCAGTACAGTTAAGAAAGGCTGTGCTCTGAAACCAATACTTCATAAGTTACTGTCTGAATGTGGACCTCTGGGAAAGGGAGAACAAGTATACAAGCCCAAATCTCCTGTATAAAGAGGCTGTTATTTTTTGTTTTATACTGTTTAATGGTGAACTTGTTTCTTCAAAAAAGTTCATAAAGCTACACATTTAAAAATTGAATCCTAGTAATTGTACAAAAGGAATGTAAACAGTTCAGTGGAGCCAGTGTGCCAGACTTTCTTCCCAAACACAGCAACTGTATAAAAGAGTAAGTTTCAGGTGTATGAAACTTCTAAATGCTTGTTTACCTCTTACTGAAAGACCCCACATTTCAAACACAGAGATAAGACACTCCATCATGAAATTTGAATCTTGACCACTCTAATCAAGTATAATCCACTTTACAGTCACTGTGTTTTATTTCATTCCTTACGGCAAATATACTCAAAATCAGGTATAATCTATTATACTTGTCAAGAGGAAGACTGTATATACCATTGCAGTAGATCTCCATGCAGATGACATAAACCATTTTTGCAACATACTTTGTGTTAATCACTCCTGAAAACCTATTCATGAGCATCTGGCAATGGCATCAGTCAAGGTTGCTGTGCAATAGGTATGTCCCTGTTCATTTCATTGCAAGTCAATGAAGCTCATTTTCCACAAGGGAGAAATTATCCTCAGCCCTCAAAGCACACATGCACTAGAGAGGCCTGATTTTCTAAGCTGCAAGTACAGCACACAGACCACCATGTCTGGTGGTTGGTACTTAGCATTTCAATGACAGCATGGGCAGGATAGATGGGAGTGTCATCCTTATACAGAAAGAGAGACAAAACAGAAAACTCTACAGCATAGCCAGTGTCAGGCCACCCTGTTTTTTCACTGCCAAATATAAGGAAGGATGCTCGCTAGAGTAACAAAAAACAATAATTATTTTTTTTTCTTACAGGGCTGGAAATAATTGGTGGTGGGTCCCTATAACTGCACCTATGCTGGGAGGCATACTTGGAGCAGTGATCTATATCATTTTTATCGAAATTCATCACTCAGATAGTGAGCCAGGAGAAGAAAATGACATGCATGATAAATACGAACTGACCAACATGGAGTAAGAAGTGAAGCATTTTCTCTCTCATTCTGTTATGCAGGTTTTATGCAAATGATTGTTTGGACTGTTTTATAAAAACTTTATGCAAATGATTGTTTGGACCATTTCATAAAACCTTTATGCCTCAGTTAGAAATTCACATTGCAAGGGGGAAAATCCATATAGAAGTCAAGTTCATAGCTGAACTCTTCCCATGAAACATCAGGCTGACCACACTCAAAACTGAGAACTTGGGGCCAGAATGGGTAAATTGTTTCGTTTCATATGGCTTTCAGATCAAATTATCTCCTATATGAAACTAGTGAGAGGATGTACTGACCTGTTAATTCCACATATGATTTTAACCATGTTGCCTAATTACCTGAAAATAGATGAGCTATTGTTACAAAACTGCATGCATATTAGTCAATTAGTTCAGCGCTGAATTAATGGGCAAGAGCCTTACTCACTTCTTATAGCCATTATTTAAGAATGGCTTATCTGAAAATTAAAAATAATACCCTAATGTCAATTGAAGTAGTTTTAAATAGCTTACTAAATTTTTATGGAGCCACTAACTGAAAAGCAAGGAATCAGCTCACCAGTGATGAGGTTTAATAACTCAGAATATGATCACAAAAGGTAGAAATTGTCTGTTATAAGATCAACACAAAAGAGACAAAGCTGTAGTTCTGCACAGGTTCTTCATAGCAGCAATATTCAGTTACTTTTAAACCATTTACTTGACCTTTATGCAGGCCAATATTAAAAGCACAAGCTAGAATATTAACTCAAACCTCTTCTGCCGTTCTTTCTGGATAAAATTTATTCCTGTGGAGAAGGGCCAGCAACAGAAGCTTATCCTGCTCAGAGGTCAGCACAAGGCCTGCCTGTATACGCCTTGAAGAGGCCTGCTGCTGCTGATTTCTGGGGGGGGAGGGGGGCATAGGGGAGGATTTAATCTGCTTTGTGAGAGTAATTTTTATTTTGATAGCAGTAATTAAAATTAGAAACTGATCTCAGAGCTAGTCCTAGATCTGATGTCCCCTAGTAAGTTCTGAAGTATGGGCTCTTTCTCACTAAACTGTAGTTGGACATACACCACTTCCTAAATATCCAGCCTTGAAAAATGAAATGATCTGCTTAATCACTGTAAATTGAATGTATCCAATTATATCAAAGTTCATTTCTAATATATATTTATATATGTTAGGAGGGGGGAGAAGGGTAATCATGAATAAATAGACATCCTATTCAGTGATGCTCCTGAGCTATTTTCATGGCAAAACTACCAGTTCAATGCACTCATTTTAGGGTGCTCTTCCCTTCGGATTCCTTCAAGTCTGCTTCCTAGAATCCCACACTATTTTCTGATTTCACTCCTGAAGGGAGGAACCCATCATGTTGCCAGTAATAGCCTGTGCTCTTTGGTGAAATATCTACAGAAGTGGCTCGGGAAATACTGTGGTCAGAATCTGCCTCAGCAGTTGGGCAGATCAGGCCTGTGTCACTGCATGCCTTTATTGTGCTCCCACATATGCCTCCCTTCATGGCAGCGAAGGAACAGAATGAGCAGGTCAAGCAAAGCTTTGCTTGCTGCAGCAGAAAGTCAGATGATGCTGTATACTTGAGGGAGTGTAATTCCAATTTTGTTTTTGAAGAAACTCAGGTTGCCCAGAGACCATATCAACCCTGTGCAAAATGCTCATTTGATTCAGCATTTCTCTGCTGTGGATTAATTACTGACATAGCTATTCCTGTCCATGTTTGACTGCATTGTGTCATTATCTGGAGAGCCACAGTAACAATAAAGAAGGGCACACAGAATCAGTCCTCAACATGAGCAGAGGCAAATGCAGGAGAATCAAAAGTACAATGTGGAAATTATTCCTAACTATAGACCTTATATTGGCAGCATAGTCACCATAGTCCATCTGGCCTGTGTGTTGACAAGTTGCACTACTTAAAACAAGATGGTGCGTAAAAGCAATTGCAGAAGAAGCCTCCTTTTGCTCTCCCTTGCAACAAGTATTGTCCTTCATCACTTGGTGATACCTGGCAGGAGCACTCCCAGGTGGCTGCCAGCCATCTGTGTCTGGAGAGGGATTACATAGGCAGGGACAGTCAGAGATCTGCCCACAGGTCAAAACACGCTCTTCCACTGACACCAACATCTCACATGAAATATCTGTGCAGACAATAGACAGCTGATTAACCAGAAGTGACAGATTTTGTCCAAAATGGTAGGGCAAGGTTATCAGTATTTGCAGTAGGCTTCATATGCTGCACAATAGTGCTTCCTTTAATATACCGTGGAAAACGTGGGGAAAAGCAGAATACAGGTCAGGAATGAGAAAGGGACAGTTTATTTATACAATCCACTGAGTGACCAGCCCACACATGCTGTGTGTCTGTGCATTAGCCAATGTACAGACAAGTTGCATATTTTCCCAAAATTCTCCTGATCACAACAGGTTCTGCTTGTAAATCAACATGAAATCTTGTTTCTCCTACTTATACCATTCCTGTGCACCGAGTTTCGGTATAAGCGATATTTACTTACCTGAAATTATCAACATGCAATTTTTATGGAGTGACATGCTAGCACGCAAGCATAGGGATATCTAAAATATGTTCTCAACAAATTGTCAATTCTGTCTTTGCTTTAAGAACTTATTTTTTAAATTTATTTAATCATTCAATATGCTTGTAAATTCTCTGAAGATGTGAGGCACTAATACCACAAATCATACTGACTTTACAAAAGCCAGAATTCACTCAGGAACAAGGTGTGATGGACCTGTCTCACATTAGACACAGTTTACATTTGCAAGTGTAAGAATTAATTCCTGCTTTAGGGACAAAACTAAATTGAGTCTTAACTACAGAACTAGTACCTTCATAACATAAAGGGAACAATAATAATCATCTCATGCCTTACAGACATCCTGATCTGTTTTGTGCTAAACAAGTATTTTTACTCTGCATAAACTGTCATTTTCTAATATCAAGTGATATTTAGTGGTTGCGTCCACATTGAATATAATAGAGTTGGCAACAAGAAACATGTTTTACAGCTGTAAGATGTTCTGAGTAACAAGTTGGTAGTAATCAGGCTTGATCATTTGAAATGTTGCAAACAAGCAACAATTATTGCTTAACTTTTTGTCTGGGTATGTTCTTTTCTGGGCAATGTGCTTGTTCTTTAGAGCTACACTTCTTGCTGAAGTAATGTGGAGAGTGCTCCTGCAAATAGTACTGAGCTAAGGTTGGTTACTTCATGTTGCTTCATGGAAGCCAGTGGAATTATTCACAACAGGATGCAACAGAGGCAAGGATAAGCACTCAGAGAATCGAGCTCAGTGGATGATGGAAACTGTACTTTCTTGTAGTTTTGACTGTGGACGTGGATGAATGTGTTGTGGTTCAAAATAAATACAGTCAATTCCTTGTAAATACATTCCAGTACTATTTTTATAAAAAAAAGTCTCCCCTCTGGCACCTAAGGACATATTAAGAAATAAATAGCTGCCTGTTATGACCTACAATATTTTATAGCCTTGTGCTGGAAGCACACATTGACTAACAAGCTTGTATTCCCAGCATGGAGACCCTGTGGCAGATTTCATGGGTCAGAAGCAATGCCAAAGCAAAGAAATGCTCACACTTGGGTAATGGCCACTGCTGGGCCAAGAGGCACCCGTGCCAACAGCTAGAAGGCCAGACCCCTCGCCTCTGGACCTTCTGTTCCTGTCTGCAGCCTGCCTATGGACGCTTTCTGCCACAGCTTTCCCACCAGTCCAATGACAGCCAGCATCTAGGTGGGATGTTTTGCCTAGAGGTCCTCTTCAGGGATTACTTTTAAAGCATGCATATATCACATCGGATTTGGCCTATAGTGCTTACAAAACGTCCCAAGCTAATTTAGCTATCTTCTACTCTACAGATTTCTAACAGGGACGTGCTTTCCTTGTTTCATTTTAAAAAACCCCAACAAAACAAAAACCACGGGAAAACTGTTCCATTGGCACAAGGGGATGAAGGAAAGAAGAAAGAAAGAACAGGAGCTTCAAATTTACACAAAAGAGAAAACAAACAAAACCAAACCCCAAACCTTAACAACCTCCATCCATCCCTAGGACTCTCACCTTCCTATCAGTCTGATTTTCTGTTCTTCTTTCTCCTACCAACACTGTGCACTGTGCTGTCTCTATATAGTACAACAGTTCTCCAGAGATTTGAATACAGCGTGCTTTTCTCAATTACTTCTGAATCTTAGAAAGTTCTCATGAGAGCAAATTCCAGTTTTACCTCACACGCTTGGTTTTTGGCAGTTACTTGCATTTTTCCCCACTGTTCCCGCCAAACAACCTTGTGCTGGAAAATATAACAATTAACTGTAACTTCCAGTAACAGAGGCTTTTTTTCTGTTTAGTACAATTGTTGGTGCATAACATATTACTTCTTTCAAGGATGTACAATTTTTAAAGCCTTCATTTTTAAAACCACTGTTAAAAATAGCACAAGACCATCCACGGAAAAAGCATTCTGTGCACATCAGTCAGTATTTTGGATTTTTATCCTCTAGTTTGCATTTACAGCTTGCTAAAAAATAATTATAATTATTGTACTGTGAATGTTAGTGTCTTTCTGCATATTTGCACACTTTAATGATACAGTCTCAGAGAAGAGAGTAGTAGGTAAATGTTCTTAGACACAGATGTTTCATTGTATATTTCAATTAGATATTAAAGAAAACCACATAGTATGAAGCTAGACATGACACATTTATGTCATGTTTCCTTTGCTGACTACAGCTTCCTTCAGAAGGTGTTTCTGAGATGGGGAGTATGAATATTCCAGCACTTTAAATCAGCTATGATAAAGCTTTCTGGCCAGATGATACAATTAGCTCCTTCTCTATGACATTAGTAGAGGAGAGACTAATACATTCCTTCATTGCTTCCCTACCTAGGGACTGAGCAGTCTGCTTTAAATTATTATAAATCAAGCTTCAGAACCATAGAATGGTTAGGGTTGGAAAGCACCTTAAGACCACCTAATTCCAACCCCCCTGCCACAGCCAGGGACACCTCACCCTTTAACACTTTTCTTAGCAGTCTGAATGTTGTTCCAATTGTCCAGAAATCGAATCAGGAGGTAGGATCCTGCTGTAGCTACACTGACAAATAAAGCAATAAAAAAGAAGAGAGAACACTTCAAGAGCTGGTAAAACAATACAAGCCCTCTTAGCCCAAGGTCAGCCAAAATCCTGGTTGATAAATGCTTGGTTACTTCAGAAAAGAGTGTACATTTTACTGGGGAACACAAAAATAAAGCCAATAGTATTAAGTAACACCATCAGAAGATTGTCTTTTTGTTCATCTGTCAGAAAACTCATTTGCCTTAGATGCAAATTCTCACATTCCCAGTATCAACAATAGAACTGGTTTAATACTAGTATTTCCTCAGCATTAGGTACATAATAGTCTAATAAGTGAAGAATACTTTCACAGCCTCAGAAATAACAGTACTTTGTTGCACTGCACAACTCTTCTCAGAAAACCTTGCCTGCCTTCCAGTTCTTGACAGGGCTTTGAATGAAAAGGCAACAAAGCAAAAAATATGAGAAGACTTGAAAAGTCAGCATCTGAATAGAAGGAAATGAACAATCTCAGACAGAACTGAGCAGATGCAGCACTTTCTGTGGTATGATCGAGGCATCAAATAACAAACATGAAGCCAAATAGGCAGCACATGCTTGGCAATACTGCTAATTCAAGGAGTCTGGTGTTTTGTCAATGCCTTTAAATAGACTTACAAAATAAATTGTGTTTGAGAATAAAAGGACTCAACCACGGCAGTGTCATTTTCCACAGTAAAGAAACAGAAGTTGTTTGATGATTTGAACACTTTCAGGTTATTGAAACAGTAACAAAAAAAAAAAGAAAAAAAGAAAAAACCAAACAAAACCCCAACAACAACAAAGAAACAAACAAACAAAAAAACCCCCACAAAACTAAAAAAGAATGCAAATCTCAATGGGGAAGAAGGGAAACACAGCAGTAACTTCAACTAATTTCCCTGTGAACTATGTTACAGCCTTTCACAAGAGCCACTAAGGACCTTTCCATTACAACTGCACAATACCAAGCCCAAAATTGTTTTATCTTCATTTCTATCTCAGATGTCCAAGACATAGCAACTAATGGCGACACACTGCAGAGAACGTCTGCTATGTAACTACTCTGCAACCTGAGGAAGAAAGCCTGTTTGGCTTCAGTGCAAGAGAGGATTTCATCTTATACACGTGTAATCCCCAGTGGGTTCATGTTTTCACACTTCAGAAACCACACGTTTTTGGAGATGCTAGCACTGAAGAACAGCTTTCAGAAGCACAAAAATCGAGAAAGACATGAACCCAGCTGCCAGATTACCGAAGAATCCCAGTGGATAAAGCAAGTGCAAAGGCTACTCAAGCAAAGTCTTGGGGAGGAAAGCAACAGCAGACAAACCTTTACTCAGAAACACGTTGTCTTCACACCTACAAATAGTCTTCACAGAAGAATGTCTCAGACACAGGCCATTTGCAAACATAACGCGCATGCAAGCACTGCTAACATTTCTGAGACTTCCAAAACAAGAAAATTCGATGGATACCAATGCACATACATTTCAATCTGCTCTGTCACAAAAATACAAAGTAACAAAAGCTACAGGATACTAGAGTCCATTATAGGCCCCGATTGTTATCACAGGTGGATCTTTGAAACTAGAGAAACACAAGAAACCAAACAGTACAGTTTTAAAACAAAGAACATAAAACAACCTAAAATATTTACCCTGCTTACAAGGGCCTTTTTGTCTTCCAAGTATTTTACCTGGTTTTCTAGTACAACTAGCAGCAGGCCCCTGGCTCTCTCATGCTCCTGTCTTGACTGTATGCCACTGCTCATTACCATTGAGCACCCCATCCAAAATACTCCATTTCCATGAAGCCAAAAAAACCCCAAACTATTTCAAGATGTCTTTCAAATTGCATATGGTTCCATATAACATCAAGATGCATGCTGCTAGTAAAATTGGTTTCCACCTATTCATCTGTCAGCTGCACCATTTTCCTTGCTTTTGATCAGATGCGTTACTTACAGGAACCTGGCAGGACGACAATTAACTCAGTAAGGGAAATCCTAGAACAAGTGGCATAGATGAGGCATCGGTGGATTTTCTGTTATACAAGACTTACCCTGAGAAACTGGGTAGTTAGTTGCACTGCATTACAGGATACAATGCATAAATCGGTAAGGCTTAACTTGTCTTCCAGATTCTAGATGGCAAGTGTTTGAGGTTAACAGAGCTCTTATTTGTACATCTGGTTTCAGGTAGTTTCATTAGAAATTAGAAAGCAAGAAACAAATATATACCCTTAAAAATATTAAGCTTCAGAGCACAGCTATCCTCCCCTAAAAAAGCTCTCTCTAGAAGTAAAAACTTCACTCTACTCCCAAATAGCAAGTGCGTACAGTTTGTAAAAATGAAAAGCTGAGACTTCCTGACAGAGTTTAATGTTATCATGACTAAGATACCCATGCTCAAAACCACTTAGTTTGCTTTACTTTCAAACTTATTTTTCCCTAACATCTTAGCCTCTGGCTATGAACTTTGCTCCTGTCATCATTTCTCCTGTTGCTCTGTTCTAGTTCTTTCACAGTTCAGCTGGGGGAGTGTGTGTGGGTTTGGGGTTCTTTTTTTTCTTTTTTTACTAAATACAAATGCAGTCCTTTCTCATGTGCTTTTATTTGGACTGATAATAAACACATCCTCTTTCATGATCATCTTGCTCCTCAGCTTGGGTGCACACAGCAAAGCTCTCCAATCCCATGCATATGGTGTGTCCGACCTTGGAAGTGAAACATGCTACACACCAGGTCAGTCAGCCCTAGAGTGCTTTATCCCACAAACCTCCCTCCTGCAGCAGCTTTGAGATTGTCCTATAGAAAGAGGACTGCACTGATGGTGACAGTTTTATCGAAAGCAACATCTAGGACAAAGGATATAGCAGTACCCCAGCTTCACTCCTTCAAGAGTAAGAGGATCGACAGCCTACCTAAGAGCAGAGCAGTGCTGACTAAAGGCATCCAGCTCTCCTGCTATAAAGGTCAGACAAAAACTTAGAAACAAACATTCCACTGTAGCAAATGCAGCACTGAAGCAAAAGGGGGTGCTCCAGGCATGTGATTCCTTGGCTGGGAATCTTTGACCAAAGGGACACTACAAATACAGAACAGGCGAATATAAGTTGTTTGGTTTTGGTTTTTTTCACCTCAGAACTTCAGCACTACACCACCACCTAGAATACCTTCCATCAGGTATGTATCGAGAGCCACAGCACTTGTTTTAATCATCAGCCCTGTATCAACAGTAGATCACTTTTTTAAAACAAAGCCTACTTTTAAAATGTTTGATTTGGACAGGATGCTCTTTATCATCATTACTTGCTATATCATTCTTGAAGACTATGACACAGTGATATAAACGCTACAGAAACATATTCTTTTGATGTAAAATATGTACAGTAAATGTCAGGAGTATGACAAGGCCACGTTAATTAAAAAAATATCTGTCTTAAGATACACAGCCTATGTCTGTGCTTTATTAAGCTGTTGGCTTATTTGAATATCTTAATTAGAACATTTTTCAAATGTTAACAGCTTGTTTCCAGAGTTGGCTTCTGTAGTCAGCAGCAGTTTAAGTATGAAACAGCGAGCAAAAGTAATGCAAATAGGGGATGCTACACTTAAGTCACTTGGGGCCTCTGTGCTCAGATGGGGAGGACACTGATTAGATTTTAAGGTCTAAGTGCAGGCATTTTTTTGTTTTATGTTTGTATGATGCTAAGCACAATGACAAGGCTTCATAGGACTGGGGATGATAATAGAATATGCAGCTTCTCCGTGCTGCCCCACAATAATCTTTGACCTTGAACTTAGCCCTTTATTGTAGGAGAGAATATATTAGCCTACACCATTTGTGCAGGCCTTGACCTCTCTGCCAAGACTGCCAGTAAGATTTTCCAATAAATGCTGAGCATGATGGCTGGGTTTTATGACTTTCAGTAAACCAAGATCAACCTTCTCCAAAGTCAGACAGGCAGATTCTTGCTATTTGTTATACAGAGAATGATTTAGCATAAGCTTACTAAGAGAAGTAACTGATTCTTTATATTCAACACCGAAAACACAAACCTCAGTTACATCCAGAGATATAAAATCCTTGTGCTAACTGCACCAATAATTGCAATATTTGACAACTGTGATATACTTGGAAAGGTGATTCAAGCAGGCCTACTGTGTTCATATCCCATTACTAGGCTCAAACTGGCCTCAACTATATTGTTTGTCTGGGACTGAATTACTTTATGCTGCTTTTGGACACTATGACTAGTATCTCTGGGGAGTATGATGAAAAGGTCATGTGTATCTCACAAGACTATCCAAAATCCCTAGATTTTTAATAAACACACTAATCCATGCTAAGTAGCTCTCATTCCAGCTACAGTTCTATTTTTAGGCTATTTGTGTACTTATATAAAGAGAGCATAATCAGTTTTGAAGTATTTTTAAAGGCAGAAAAGAACAACTACCTTTGTATGCAAGAGGCTGCTGGGAAAATGGGTTGCTTCTGTTACACCACTAGCCACCAGCTAATGGAGCTGCAGGAAGGAGCCAGAATGCAGTAAGGTGACCCATACAGTAACATGAGCTAAAGGCTCCAGAGCGAGCTGGAAAGCTCATTGTGAAGGCAATTGGTTGATTTGGCCTCCTGGGAACCTTAATAAAAACCTTTAAAGCAAAGCAAGCATGCATTATTGAAATAGCACAGTGGAATATCTCACATCAGCCACAATCTGATCTAATGGTTAACTCTTTAGTCAGTATCTGAGATCTTCCTAAGGATTACTTTTTCCTATTGCAGTGTCAAAGGGACAAAAAAAAGGCATATTTCCCCATGAAAACCAGAACAGCCCCTTAAAACGATTCCCACTCTCTGCAAAAGGATGGTGAAAGCCATTAGCCATCGCTGTGACAAGGAGAGCTACACAATCTCCAATAGCTGCGGAAAAACTACAAAGGCATTGTGAATTTAGCATCCAAGTTATAGAAATCTGCACACTATTCTTCCTCAAGATTTGTTCTGGAAAAAAGCTTTTTCCTATGAATCCTTAGTGATGCTCTCCTGTGCACCCAAACTGAGAACAGACTATCAATAATAACAGTAATAAAGCTTTGCAGGTATAAAGCAGGCTGCTGGCATGAACAAAGTGTATGGAAGCATGACTGCTTAAATGCCAGCTAAGGCCAAAACTTTGGGATCTACCAAATATGCATTAAAACCAGGTCAGCATCCAGAATTACAGTTTTGTGATTTATTACAAAGCTCCAAAACAAAGCAAAATATTTTTTGTTCAAATTTTAAAAAAAGTCTATTTCATCTGTAACAAATTTGAATTTTCCCTCTTCTCAGGAAAATTTCTGTTTCTCAGCCTCTGAAAATAACAGAATTAAAGGCACACGTTGTATGATATTTTAAATTTTCCCCCTATTAATTTTATTTTTTCCTGCTTTGCAAACTCTGCATTTTCTAGCTATTGAAGAAGTTTTAAAACAGTAGAAAAAACATGAACACCGTATCAAAGACAAAAAGCTTAAGAGATGTCAATGTACTGACATTTTCTAGTTTCTAAGGAGTTTATACATAGGTGTTACAGTAAGGAGATTCAAGAGCCCAGGAACTGAAAATCTAGTCCAAAAGTCACTGGATTCAACAATAACACATGGGCAGAAAATATCTTGCAGAGACCAAATAGAAGCAAAACTATGTAAACCAGGCAACAGAAAGAGATCACTTGGGCTGCATGTTCTTAACCCTTGTCATACCAGGAGAACTATGAAGACTAGATGTTATCAAAAGATTTGATCATACCATGAGAAAGGCCAGTCTAATTGTGCAGACTACTACTGAAGCTATATATAATGTAGAGTCTTAACACCTTGCCCAACGTTGCTCCAAAATGGCATTTGATTTGTGGGACTACAAATTTCTCGTCACTCTAGTTTTTTCTTATCAGCTACTGATTTTTGAATCAGAGTAATGTTTCCACAGTAACATTTACCAAAAGAGAATTACAATTAAGCATATTATAAGAAAAAACAAGATAACAAGTTCATTGCTTAATTACTTAATAGAAAATGATGTTTATACCAAAGATATAATGAGAAACTAATGAGTTCCCAGGATAGCTGTAAATTATGATACATTACAGCCTGCTTGTGTTTCAGAAGTTCTTTTTGTTTGCATAATGCTCAGAGAAACACTTAAAACTTAAATCAAATCATGTTCCCACAAAATTGCCTCAGCTTTAGTAACAGTGACTAAAAGCAAACTTACTCATGTTTGAAGTACACATAAGAGTACAAAAGCATAGTCCAAAATTCTTTAAATTCTGTAAATCATTAAAAGTAAACTTATCTACGGTTTGAAGTTCATACATTAAAATGAAAACATACTTCAAGATGCACTAAAATGTGAGTCATACTAAATGGATCGAGCATCTCCAGATCCAAGACATGCATTAGAATTTTTAGGTTCCTGAAAAATCTCCATGTCCATTTGGAGCCCACTGGAGGGTCATAGTTTTGAACCACAGTCAGGGTGAATTGACCAGGTCCACATTTACTATATGAATTACTGCTGCATATTAACTTAGGATTCTATTCCCACTGAAAGCAAAACCACTGATTTTAGTGAATTTTGAATCTTCATGAGCACACAAAATATCTACCCCTTTCTCTGTCTCAATACTTTGTAGGAAAAAACTCCATATTCTGAGGGATTCACACATTTAATGGCTAATAATTACTCTCATACTAGATAGATCTAGACTTACAAGACATACTTGCATACTTCAGCAGTTGCCCACTCACAATCATAGCAGCTAAAACTACGTAGTCAACATTTAACCTGTTTATAGCATGGTAATAGCCAGCACAGTCAGCAGCAAAAAACCAGTTAGAATGGCGTGCTTGAGTCAAACTCTTTCGAAACGCGTAATATTTAAAGGAGGTGCTTGTGCCTTTGTTAAAAACCCAGATTTAGAAAACTGCAAACATAAGTAAACATTTTTAATGGCTAGCCCTCAGCAGACAGCCCTCATTTGAAAGTAATTTATACTTTCTGTAAATGTTAGCCTGTAAAGACCTGATGACATGTTGTATTTAGTCTTTGTGAAACATGTTGCAGAAAATCTTGACACAGTTTACTTAACCCTCTCATATATGTAAACCATATTTGACCTCCTCTAAGACACTTTCAAATATCATATTAATCTTCCCCATCTGGAAGAAAACCCCAGCCAGTACTGTCAGGATTAAGATTTGATTATAATTTTCCGGTCTTTAAGAGTGCAAAACCAGAGACACACATATCTCAGAGAAACTAATCAATTCAGTTTTGAAACATAAATGACATAAAATTTTATGTCTTTCCATTGCTTGAATTTGATTTTTAAAGAATAGCCTGTAGCTTCCTCTCAAATTCCTTCAAATTCCGGACCACCAACCAACCACTGCCTTTTCTACATGAAATGAAAAGTTTATGAAAAGCTAGGACTAAGCCTTTAAATAACAATGAAGTACTCCAGGCACTGAGTACTTTTCAAAAAGCATACCTTTTATCTGAGAGTGCTTCTGACAAGAAAACACAGATGTCTCCTCGATGTTGGACTGCACATGTTGCAGGAGACAAGCAAAAATAAGAGTCAGATACCTGATAAAGTCCATGGAATCTGCAGAGAAAGACAATGATCCCTAAAAGTACAATTGCTTATGATGAAAGAAGGCTCAAAACCTGACAAGTACTTCAGAAGAGCTGCTAGAGCCTGCAAACAAAAGCAGAGACCCTCATCAGACATAGCAAATACAGAAGCCCTCCTCTCTGCATTTTCAGCCTGAACAGCCATATTTGCCAAAAGGCAAAGAAAACAAGATTCAGCTGCAACCAAAAGGGAGCAAGAGAGAAAAGCCTGGCAGCCAGACGACTTGCAGGAAACATTCTCCAAAGTAGAAGTGCTAAAGTCTGCTGAATACATACCTATGTCCTCAGGTAACCAAGAACGATTTCTTTCCTCAAAGGCAACACCACACTTCAACGCACCTGGCTGAGGGTATGAACCTAGCTCCCCAGATAAAGCTTCACCTGCGGCTAAATATCATCACCTGCACCTGAAGTGGCCAATTATCCACTCTGCTACACCTTCATTGTGTCCCACTTTGGGGGCTGGACTGTCCTGTGGTAACTTCTGTGTTCACCCAGTAAAAAACATGCAGTTACTTGTTGCTATTATTTATAATTGTTGATTAAGCAAATGAGGACTGAATGCTAATTTTGGTAGCCTAGCATGTGACACTTCTCAGCCCTGCGCTGGTTTCCAAACCAGTGTCACAGAGTAAAAGGTCTTTCTGCAAATACATCTCATGTCCATGAAAGCTTCTGTTCCTGAACCTTAACATCTGCAAACCGCCATGGCAATGCCTGCAATCAAAGAACAAACTTCCTCCCTTGCTATCATCACTGTGGCCAACTTAAGGGAAACTTTATGATACAAACACCAACTTCAGAATTCAGTTTTCTCTGTCTCAGCTAATCTGTGCCCTTAGACATGGACTCTGACCTCTGAATCTACTCAAACCTTGCAGACATAAGCCAAAGCCCCAAGTCAACAGAGCACAGATTTAGCTTTACATCAACCTGACTTACACTGTTTACCTAAAATTTGCAGAATTGGAATGGTCTTCAGAAAAAAAAAAAAAAGATGAGATTCGGTACAAAAGACTATGCCTCCATCTGGCATCTGAAGATTTCACAGAGTAGACACCTGGACAATGTCTTAGAAGAATAATAAAGATTAACAGCTCAGCATCAGACATAGAATGCTCTGCTGGGACTGTGTTCACGCCTGTTGCTCTATGTTTCAAGTTAACTTCATTTTGAAGCAATGGATGCTGTCCAAAGATTTACATAAATAACAAATTCAGTGAAAAGTACAGATTTCCTGGAGTGTTTTAATTTAACATTAACCAGATGCCTCTGCAATAAAGGGTGAATTAAAAGTCTGGTGCCTTAAAGCAGGGAAACCATTTACAATTGGGAACTTCCTATCTAAAAAGAATATGCCCCAAGAGATTCATATGTTGGCTTGTAACTATTCCACATGGCCAATATTTAAAATGCTTTTAGCCAGGTCAAGCCCTATGGTACATTCATCAGTCATAGGTATGAAAATCTGGTTATTAGGTTCCTTAAGGAATATGTATTTATTAAATGTTCACATTAGCATAACCTGCTGGGCCTCCTCAGGCACAAAGTCTATTGAAATAAAGAGAATTCTTCCTGGAGAAGGTATCCTGAAGAAGGTATCCATCTATTTAGTCAGCCATCAAGCACTCTGACAGTTCACTTTGCACACACATCTCACAGTGCACCACAGTGGTTGGGAGCTCTGGTTAAATGGGAAAGGAGAAGTAACTGAAATTCGTACTTGGAAGATCAGAAGCAAGAGCAGGGCCTGGCAGAGATGCTTTGGGGGCCCAATCTGATGGGTCATGCTTTTGCACAAGAACAAAGGGAAAAACATTTCAGTCAACAAGACTTGCAAGGGTAGGGATGAATTTTCATACAAAGAGATACAAATGGTCTGGTCTAGGCAGGCATTACTTTGGAGATTCATCTTTCCTTTCACATAGCTCTCTTCATGTGATTACAGTTTTGGCACCCCCAGAAATATTTTCAAATCAGACTAGTCAGGTTTTTGCACAGAAAGTCAGGATATGATGCACTAAAAAAGGGGCAGCATATTTTAAGGTTCATGCAATTCATTAAGAACCAGTGATCTCATGGAAAAAAAGAAATGTCAGAATTTTCCACTTAGAATCCATTACAGAATATATTTAACAATGGGATGTAGGCAAACTGTTTCTTCTCCCCTCTAGAAATGCATGAGAAGTTATTCCAATACAAAATTATTTCATCATAACCTTAATCTGAAGTTCTGGTTTCTCAGAGTGTACTTTCTTCTGTTTAGCACATTACCCATACATCTTACTGGTCCTGCAACATTTAAGCCATACGCTACATCTTATTTTCATCATTCCTGCTTAGCCCACGTGCTAGAAAATATTTGTTAAATGTTCCAGTACAGGGTTTTTATACTTGCTGCGGTTTAAGGTTGGTTAGTACAAATATTTGATGGGGTTTTCATTACTTCTGGTGTGTTACTCTGTTCCTTTGTTAACTGTATGCAACTGGCCAGCCAATATTTTTCAAAATACATCTGAATGCCCTTGGATTCACACAAAGTCCGAGTTAATGTCCAGTATGGGAGCACAGATTAAATTCTAAGTCCTGCCTTGATGTTTTAGGTGTAACCTCACTTACAGTGAAATACGAGACACGTGTTACATCAAAACACATTTTTCATAAAAGCTTCTACTATTTTAAATTTCATTATTTAGTATTTCACAGTTAAAAGGTGGGGATCAATAACTATTTAGCATGTACATGGACAAGAGAACAAACAATCCTACACATCATTTGTCAGCTGCTGCACAAGCTTTTGAAATACTTGTGCATATAATTTTCATTGTTCTGTGTTGGATACTGAACGCTGGACATTCTTCACTACCAAATCACTGCAAAAGTAAGGTAGGGACGGAATTCTTCCATGGAGGACAGAATTCTTTACCGCCCCTCAGTACGAAATTGCACCTCAAATGCTGAAGCAGAAACTTGAACTCCATCAACTTACCCTGTCAGCCAGGTTATTTGACACATTGTGCACTAAAGCCATCTTAGGATACTTGACAGCTTCTTTAGGTCTGACTTTGTGAACTATGTAGCCTACATCAGAGGTTCCCCCAAACAATGTTAAGATGTGAAACATAAATGTTCTAATGAAAGATTTTTTTTTTTCCTAAAGTTTTGCACTGCTCGTTGAGGATCTGTAAGATTCTTTCATCCTCCAATATAAGGATATTGAAGGGTATGCCATATATATAAGAACATTAAAATGAAAATGTAATACATGTAAAGTATGAAACTTTAAAGATACCTGTTCTAACAATTTTAATGCTATATTCTTGGAGACAGTTGTTCATATAGTATATGGGAAGGGTTTTAAAACTGTTTATGTAGGTATGGCTTAGAAGTCATTCACACTAATCTTCGCTACAGGTGCTCTAGGAGATTAAAATATCTGAGAGACGAAATCCCTTTGATTCATCATATACTTATGACCATCCAGAAAACTATGTCACAGCCAAGTTTTACTATCAGCAGGCTCTTGACATATTTGCAAAGACAGTTAAGAAAAATGCCTTTAATAACTACAACTTAAAATTTCTAATAAAATCTCATTTCCTCCTCTTTATGGACCATTTGTATTAGTCTACAGCAGACTGAAACCCAGAGCACAAAGCAGCCAAATACGTTATGAAAAATGTCTTCAAGAAATTGAAATGTTTTTGATAATAATAATTTGATCAGTATTATTCTGAGATTACAGCTCTTCCACTAAATCAGCAACCAACCAAAAATCAGTGGAAGTCTGCAAGAGCATATAGACCTGATTCTGTTTTCAACTGCAGTGAGGTAAATCAGGAGTAAGCCCAGTGAAAGCATTAAGGTTGCACTACAGTAAAACTCACACAAGTGAATGGAAAATCAACGCAATATTGCTATTAAAGTGGGTATTTTTCTTTCCAGAACACATAACCTTTAAGTTTCTGACATGTACGTATGAAATAGCAGCAATACCTAATTTTTTAATCCTTTGATTACATCATGAATCTACATTCTCACAACAGAATAAATGCCCGCAAACACACGTGGATATTTTCTGATGTCTGCAGAATTCAGAAGAATAAAAAGTAGAACACAAGCTCTTGATTTAAAGGCCATTGAAATAAATTGAAACATTCATATTCCTTACAAATGAAATGCTTCCATTTGAATTACAGACATGGAGTAAGAAAATCTGATCTAGTGTGGCCTTTTGTAGATTATCCGTGCAGCCCATGGCAGATCTGTGAAGAACTGGGTGCTACTTCTCCCTAGGTGACTTGGAGCTGGCTCCTATGGCAAACCAGTACTGCCTGTATTTGAAGAGTCAAAGGTACTTTTTGTTTGCTGTCCGTGTTTGCTGTGTAATGCACATAGAGGAAGGAAGATGGAGGCGTTTCTGTAGGCATTGGGAAATAACATGAGCTACAGTGGTCTCAGAGCTTGCTCCTTGCACAGGACTCCATTCACTTCACTAAAACTGCAGACACCTAACAAACTGATCCTTGAGACACACCTTTCTAAATAAAACCCTTCCTCACACACAGTATCAATCACCTGAATGGGGATGCAAAGAATTTTCCAGGAGAGTTTAAAGGAATGACTACACCCTCCAGCTTGCCTTTTTTCCTTTTAGAGAATTAATTAATTGAAATTCTGCCTACTGAACACGTTCTGCTGTCCCTACATTTTGAGACAACTGTGCAACCCCTTCACTTCAATAAATTGATTTCTTAACAGCCAGCTAGGAAATCTCATGGCCCATTATGAACTGGCAAAAAAAGTCTCTTATGTAGAAACGAGGTTACCTGGAGCATCAGGTACTGATTTAAAAACAGAAAAACATCACAGTGCTTAGTTTGTCAAATTTTGCAAGGCTGAGTTATAGCTCCAAAACTCAGAGAGACCTTCTTCAAAGGCAGTCTCAAAACGACAATGCTGCTCACCAGAATGGGAAATACATGCCCTGTGTTTCAGAGGAACGGGGTACCATGTATGCTGAAAAGATTAAATTAAAAAGTCTTCATTGAAGACAAGACCATAAGTGGCAGTGAGGCTCTGGCCTGTTCCACCTTACAGAGCAGGCTCTGATCTGTGCTTCACAGAACAAAAGTGCAAGTATCTGAAATGCACTCGAGCCTCTTCTGGTTAAAAAGCCCTGAAAAGTCAAACAACGTGGACAAAACCCAAGAGCACGTTCCTGTGAATACAGCAACTTTCCAACACTCCATTAATTATACAGACAGTGAAGGTTATGCTTTCTACTGATCCATGACTATCATCACTACTTAGCATGCCATGGAAAATATAGGCAAACTAGGAAATTCACACTCACAGAAGACAGTAGAAATGAACAGGCCTTTTAACAGGTTGGATTTAGAAGTTCTATGTGGCTGAAAGTGAGTGTTCTAATGCACAAGATGCAACTTAAAGAAACCCAACAGGAACAACAGAAAAGTAGGGGGGTTGGAATAGATGACATTTGAAGGTCCCTTACAACCCAAATTATTCTGTGATTCTATGAAAAGTAAAGAGATAGTGAAAGAATCATCCTCCTCAGAGAAAGCTTTATAAGCAGAGTAGTTTCTGGACAAGAAGACTTGGAAGCATAAACAAGGAATCTGCCTAGTGTGGTGTGGGGAATAGCGTTTTGCCTACATTCTGTGGTAAACAAAAAGGATTTAACCAATTGACTATAGCTTTAGAATCAATTTCTTAGTGTAATGGAAACAGCTTGCAAAACCCTGAACATACAGAGAGTGCAGGCTGATGTCTACAAGTTTCAACAAAATAGTACTGCTGTATCTGAGAACTGAGTATTTGTCTAATGACAGAATGCAAAAAATTGTTTCTCCCCTTGTTTGAGAAGGATTGTGAAGACCGGAATGTGAGGTGTCCTTATTTGCCCTATCAGGCAATTTGCCAGCATGCTTGAAGTATTTAACACAGTAGCCATTGGCTCTCTGCTTTATAGAAACATATAAGGTTTCTATAAATGAAGTTTTTATAAAGAAATACATATATAAACATAAAAAAGACTTGTGATAGAGTAGGAACCAGTTTTTCTGTGTTTTGCAGCATTAAGAAGTCTTTACAAACTGATCCACTTGCCCTGTTTTCATAACACTTGTTAAAAGACCTGCCTAGTACTCCAACACATCAACCACTAGGCAAAAATCAGGAAGTAAAATCCTGACCCAGACTTCTTGAAGAACTGGAATTGGGGCATTTTCATGCAGTCTGGATTCACATTTCTGTGAAGTAGGTTTCCAGCCCTTCTGAATGTCCTGATTCCTACAGTCTCACCTTTTAAACCCCACAAATTCACAGTTGGACAAAACACTTTAACTTAAGTCAAAATCTAATTATATGGTTCAACCCAGATTAATTCTAGACAAACACAACCCCATCAGTTAGTTCTGATATTTTTGCCTATCAGGAAATCAGTTGCCTTCCTATATAAAAATGCAATTCTATTTGCTGTCATTAAAACTTACTTACTGTCAAACTGTGCTGATTATCATTGAAACTTACTATGGAAATAATATTTTGAAAAGTAAGGTATGTACCAGGTAAATCTCCTGAAATTGTGATCCAATCCTTAGTACGAAAGGATATATAACAATATTTTATTAAACAATATATAAAAATTATTTTATATTGCTAACAATATAAATAATACTAAAATAAATAATATAAAAATATTATTTAAAAATATTTTGCTTACTAGGGAAAATATGTGTATGAATTTCTTATAGAAACTATCTCCAAGACAAACATAGTTATGATACATATGAACAGCAAATTCAGCAAGAGAGAGTCATATTTTTAGCTGTTTATCTTTAAGAGCCCTGGTATATCCATCTTCTGTGTAAAACTGCTCTTGGCAGCACACAAACTTTGGTGCTCCTGGCAAATATGACTTATATTAAGTTGCCATTATTGAAGAGACTCAAAGCTGACGAATGGACATAAAATGAAATAAAACCTAATAAAGATACTGCATATTCGAACTGAGGAGAAACAGACATTTCAGATATTGCCGAAATTTGTCCCATTTCAGCAATCCATGCCACTAAATTCTACTCTTCGTATATTCCCTCAAGCTGGAATTGTGTTTAAAAAACTACTGACTTCGGAGAAAAATATAAAAAAGGAAGGGAAACTTTGATGCACACAGAAAATGCCAAGAGCAGCAAAATTCATGCAATTAATAAAAAAAACATAAAATAAAAAAAATTAAGCTTTAATAAACCTAACCCTAGGAAAAAAAAAAATCAGCCGAATATAAAGGTGGGAGGCATTCCCTTTCCTGGCAGCATCATACTGCTCTGTGCATTGGTGAGAGAAGGAGCACTCTTGTTCCAGGTGTCTATCAGAAGAGCCATGTCAGTCAATGTGATCCTGACTGCTGGCTGATGCCCCTCCAGTTTACTTGTATAAACAGGACTTTGGCCACAATCACTGCCTGAAACACAGGTCAGGTCTATTGTGCTGGTACACAGGACATGAAATGCTTTCATTCCTGCATGTGGGTGTTCTTGGCGAAGCTACGGAGAACAGTGACTGGTTATGTTGATTTAGAAAACAGGATACACAGCATGACCATGTCAGCTTTTAAAAGGTGAAACATGCTGGCTAACAAACACTATTTGTGCACATGTAATCAGAAGTGCTCTCTCCAAAGTCTTCCAAATGCACCACTTCTGAGAAAGACTAAATTTAACTGTTTTAACAATACTTGCACTTTCTTTCCCTTTAGGCTGAGCAGCAAACCAGCTTCTCCATCTCCTGTGCATGATCAACTCAATTACTGCCAGTAGAAGACTGTTTGTAAAATACCTGACTTTAATGCTAAATGTTGATCTCTTTACTTATATTTTCCACCTGAAAATGGCAAACATCTTCTAAGAACTGACCTAATAAAGCACTTCTGGAAAGCCACACTGAAACAAAAAACTTCCCCTGTGCTGTGCTTAGTTTGCAGATAGACAAACTCAAGCCAAGAGGAATTCGATTCACAGAGTTTGTCAGTCTTAAATCTGGAATTAAAATTTAGGGTCAGAAATCCATGCCCATGGACATAGATGTTAATATTTCACAGACTGCAGTGGGACCCACTTCTGCTAGAGCACGATTTGCCCTGTGTTCCAGGGACGCACTGTTCTCTGAGAGACAAGTGCCAGCTAACAGCAGAGTTCTGAATAAGCCTGGTTCAGGTATTTTCTCTTGAAAATTACACGGCTTTTACCTTCATCGCCGCAGCTGCGTTGGCTTCAAGCTCCCAGGCAGCGCAGGGCCCGGCTCCGGGGCTGACCCCTGGGGGTTCCAGCCATTGCGCTAGGCAGCCACTAGATGTCACTTCATCCAGAGCTTTTCCTCCGAGTTTCATTCGCGTCAGCAGAAAACGTCCGAATTTCGTTCTCATTTAAAACCGTTTCAACAAGAACTGGTGATGCTGATTAATATTTTATCAATGTTCCAGAATCTGAGCTCTTCAAACACCATAGCAAAGGTTAAATGATCCCCATCATTCGGAAACTGTAAATGTCATCTAAATTTGCCAATCACATTTGTAATTTGTGATCAGCATTTAGCTAATTTGCATTTCTGCTGGTTTTGTAATTCTGTTGAAACTTCGGGACTACAGAACTGGGAAACGCTTGGCCCGGGGCGCGCAGGGGGCACACGGCTGACGAGTGTGGTGACCTCGGAAGTAAAGCACAAAGCCTCAGCTACCAGTTCTCATTCTTTCGTTCAGTTCACAGATGAGTCAGAAATGAGGCACCGGAGAATGGAAAGCAGAGAAATGAACAACACCCTGACAAAAAAAGCAGCGCCTCTCGCAGAGCAGATGGTGTCATTTTGGCCTGCCATAAGTCACAGAGATGCTCTCAAGTGCAGGATTTATGGTTTGATAGCTCCATATATTTTATCCTCAGAGTGATAACTCTCAGCTCTCTGATGCTTTTGACTTTGAACTTTGACTAAAACTTCACCCTTGCAGAAGGTGACCCAGTTTGAAAAGTGTCTCCTCTACAGCCAGGCAGAAAGCTTGGCACAATTATGGTACCAAAATTAAAGAAAGCTGAAATCAAACTAGAACTAACAATCAGGAGAAAGGTGAGTCCATCTGACAAGAGGATCTCTAACAATTTCTTTGCTTACCCTACAGTACAAAGAGTATGCTTGTTTTCTTTAAATACATCAGGGTGAAGGGTAAAAACCCGAGCAGAGAAGCATCTATGAAAAATGTCTCCAACTTAGAGCAGAGGTCAGCTGAGAAATCAGAAGGCTTTTATCTGGCAAGCCAGTTAAGTTCCTCCCAGGAGAGTGCAAGATGCAAGAAACCTCGCTCATTATTAAGCAGACTTTGATAGTTATACATAGGAGAGGGATAACACACAAATGTCTGCAGTGGTCCAGAGGCATCATCTAGTCTGTACTTTTCCCTGATGACAGGTTAGCCACCGCTACGAAGGAGATATTTATTACTAAGATGTGGGGCTGACAGACAACAGAAACATAAATTATTTGGAGAAATTCTAAGGGCTGTAGAATACTCCAAAGACATGCAGAATGAAGAGATCTTATGTGCTTTTATGGTTTATTCCAAACTGTTGTGCACTTCAAAGAAATGACTATGTTAACTCTCACAGGGTGTTAGTTCCACCCTAACAGCTGAAAACTCCTTTCTAAAGACTTAATTGTTTGTCTGCCTCAGTTCAGCTGTTTATTCTAGTTTCTAGTAATTGTGTTTCATGATTTTTAGCTTCATTAATGTTTACAGTTTTGTCTGCTACAAAACATATATTTGTCATTATTTTAATTAAATTTTCACAAACGGCATTGGTTCCATTTCAGATGCATCTATAACAAGAACAGGACCAAGCAGACGTACCATTTATCATAAATTTTGATGTATTTCTTCTGTTAATTGGAGATATATTGGAGGTTTACATTAGATGCAAATCCTTCTAATTTATCTTCCTGCTTCTTTAAAAAAAATACTTTCTTCCTCAAGCTAAAACAAGGATATAATTCTTTATTCATCTTTACACCTCATTTCAGACAATTTTTTCCAGCACTGCCATGGTTCTGAAAGCCTCCCTGCCCAGATGCCTTGGTGTGCTGCAAAACACACTGAGAATAATGAGGCAGCTGCTTTTCTCCCCAGTGCTGCCACATGTACGTTGTCAGCACTGCAGTACAAAACAAGATTATGTCTGATATTTTATCCTGTTACAACACCACCCAGAGCACACCTCAACATTTAATTCTTCTACATTATTCCTTGCAGCCAGAAGATTGACTGTTCTGATCACACAGTTGTAAAGCAATAGGCCAAATTCAGCTCTCCCACTGAGGCCAGTAGGGCTTATCCAATTTGCACTGCTGTAACTGAGCCATTTCAAACTCACACAAGGAAAATAAAGCAAAATTTGGCCCATAGTCCAAAAGGCAAAATGTTCTGGAACATTTTCTGCCCTGCAAATTCATCCTTCACTGGTGCAGAATAAGATACCATGCTTGGGTGTACTAACCTCCCCCCACAACAGAGCCTGCTTTGGAGGACAGAAAAGGGGACTGCAGCAAAGCTGCAGTTAAAAAGTGAGTTTGTGCCTTGGCTTGTTCATTTATTGTAAGACTGGAACAGAACATCAGAAAAGCTTCCCACCTGCACAGTCAGAATGTGATGCAGCGATTTACAGTTCTTTTAAAAGTGGGAGATGGACTGCCAAAGAAATAAACTGAAGTATGATCCAAATTCAAAATAACATGGAAAGCTACATCTTGAAAGGCTGAATTTGAAAGTGTTCCCTTTCCTGTCTGAGCACACACTTAAATGCTTTCTGTTATAAATAAAACAATACTTTATTTATAAAAGGAACTTTTTTTGTTCCTTCTTCCTCCTGACATTCTCCTTTCCACTTTAGGTCCAAATAGTTGCAATAAAACCTCCAAACACAACCCAAAGCGCTAGTCTAACTGGAGAATGGAAATCAGATTGCTTTGTTGTGGATTTAGTCAAAAGATTTGCTTGCCAGAGTTCTTACAGCACAAAACACAGTGTCCAGATACAATAAAGATGGGCTTTAGCACAATGTTAATATGCAGTGGACCTATGGGAACCTAAATTGCCAGTATAAGTGGGGTGCCATCTAAAATTACTACATGGTAGTTGAGTTCTTTCATTAAAATTGATTATTTTCATTGATGGTGGCTTGTGGGAGGGAGGAGAGGAGTAAGAACAACAGCCATCTCTAAGGATTAAGGATACATATACATTTGCATGCATTGCCTAAGAAACGACAACATAAAGCAAAATCAATCCAGACATCTACAAATTCTAGGTAACACCAAAATGTATGGCAGACTCTTCATCTTCCTGATACCAGGTTATTTCCACAAGTGATGAATGAAATGTTCCTTCTACAATGATTACTTATTCATTGCATAATTTAGCTGCAAAATCTCATGATTTGTCCATTCACTTTTCACTTAGCAGGGTGGTTATCCTGTTATCTGCTTTCTCCATATATTCCTGTGCCCAGTAACATTTGCTATTCCACTTCTGTACTTGTTGATACTGCGATCAAGGATGCTAGAAGCACCTGTATGAAATTTAGCATAGAAGGAACACCTGAGAGCCCTAGTAGGAAAGGGGTCTGGGGCCAACAATGGGGAGCGCTGGTTCAAACATGGGAAATATGTAGAAAATTAGGGAGAACAAATAGGAGAAGAGCATCAAATCCCCGTTTCTCAGCCACATATTTCAGATACCTTCTCTTCTGATACAACTGGAAAGTATGGATCATTGCTATTTGCAAATCACATTCTTTACAGGTTGGAATTCGTTTTGGAGAGAGTTGCCAAAATTCAACCTTCTTCCCACAGATCAGTCATCATTTGTATCTTCATTTTTTATGACTGTTAAAATGCTTCCTCAGTGATTACTTAGGCCCTACATATCGACAATCAGGGTTTGCTGGGTAGTATTTTATTCTATAATGGACACACTGTTGAGAAATCAAGACGCACAACTGAAAAGGAATTTGTTTCACATTTGCTTGCTAATCCTTGTCTCTAAACTGAAGAGGCATTGGTGGATGGACCACTCGATGGATAAAGAATTGGCTGGATGGTTGCACTCAAAGAGCTGTGGTCAATGGCTCAATGTCCGTATGGAAACCAGTGACAAGTGGTGTCCCTCAGGGGTCAGTGTTGGGACCAACACTATTCAGCATCTTTGTCAGTGACATGGACTGTGGGACTGATGCACCCTCAGCATGTTTGCTGACGACACCAAGCTGTGTGGTGTGGTCGATACACTGGAGGGAAGGGATGGCATCCAGGGCAGGGGGATTGTTTCCACAAAATCACCACGTCTTTTCCCTCTTTTAGAGCTGAAATCTGCCTGTTAGTGGAGGCATTAGCCATTTTATTCTAAGAGTTGCTCCAGCCTGTGGTTTCTCAAGGAAAAGTTACTGCTGTTCTTTCTGCTTTCGTTGTTGTCTCCCTTAGAAGAAAACTACATAGCTGTTATTTGTGTTTGCTTAAACAGAGGAGTGCCTGAACTGAAGGAAAGGAGCATTCAGCAAGCACAAAAGGACTCAAGGAGACAGCCAAAGTCACATGGCCTTACAGGCCTCATGACATTCAGTCTTACAATGCTTGTTTCTTTTATCCATTGCTTCTCTTAAGATTTTTCTTCAAATCACACACAAATGAACTTCCATCAGTTCTCTGCTCCCAGGAGGGGTTCGTGTGAAATGGTTGCTAAGACCTGCTGTTGTCTAGATCTGGTGTCTCCTGCTCTGTTTTGATGGTGGGACAACAGCCTTCAATTAGATCTGTGATGTGAGCAGGTTTTGCAGTCCTCACTCTGCTACAGCCTGTGGTTAAATTGTTTTTTCAGAAAGCTGATGGCAAGTTGATGACATATGAGTGCATCAAAAGGTCAAAATTTGGCTTCCGAAGTCGATGGTGATAACAGTTAATTCTTACATAGTGCACTGCAGCTATGCAAGTACTTTACAAGGGAATGTCAGTATTACTATTCCTATGGGACAGAGAGAAAAACAGATGGAGCATGACTATGAGCGAGCCAGGAAGAGAACCCGTAGCTCTGGCTGAGTGCCCTCTCCATGCTGCATTTGAGTATCAGTTAAGGCAGCAGTTAAACACTGCCCAGCAAATCACTGGTGTAGAAATATTTATAGGCCACAATTCAGCGTAAGCCAGCACATTGCCACTGGCTTTATTAGATTTACATTTGCCTATACCACAGACAATGTGAGCTCTTGATCCTTGGAAAGTGTGGTCCTTACTTTGACAGCAGTTGGGTGCAATACAGTAAAGAGCATGTGGCAGAAAGAACAGATGACTTTGAGAACCAGGCAGTCCTATCTTTTTAAGAGAGGAAAATAGCTTTCAGCAGTACACACAGCCACAGTGGGTTGGCTCCAACTGGCTCCAGGCAGATCTTGCTCAGAGATTGCTGGGAGAGAGGGGATATACAAAATTACCCTGTGGTGAATGAAGGGCAATACTACAATAAACAGTTGCCTCCTGCCAGTCTCATGGAATTTCTTTTATTTTTCTGGACAGTTTAGAGCTGTGACAGGGCACAAGTATTAGGAGACAAAAACTCTTCTATACATCAGTAAAACATAGTTCAGAACATTCTGTATTTAGGGGAATTTATCTTCACTAACTAATGACTCACATTTGAAAGAAAGTGGTGCAGTCCTACTACACCCAAAACCTCCACCTCTCTGTTTCAGAGATCTGATTGTGCTAATCATGCCATTTGCTTGGAGACACTGATTTTCATGATATAATCACTCATCTCCTATACACAGGAATGGAACTACCAACTCATTTCATACAAGCCACATGACAGCAATCAGGAGACATAAACCCAGAGGTTAAGATAGGATAAGAAACTGGCATTTAGATCATAGTAAGGCCTGCTTTCAGAGCACAGGGGCTGACAATCAGATTTGGAACAATTGTTCTGATCATGTAACAACAGATTCTAATCTTCAGTGTGAGATTTCAGACCAGAACAGTAGGACTGGTTAAAATATCCTGAATTAAGCACCTGAATCAGGCCCAAAATGTGACGTGACTGGATTCACACGACTCCAAACCCCTTAATGTAATGCTTTTTTGTTCTGGAACTAAGACCACATGAGGGCAGTGTAGGGGGGGAGTAAAATCCAGGGATCAGAATTAAAGTATAAACCCAAGTTTCCTGCATTTTCATGAAATGTAGAGAGGTAGAGCTGTGTAACCTGCATTTATCCCACAGACTAGAGGAAAAGGTTTAACACTTCTGTTCAGCCTCCTCTTTTATTTTTTTCCCCTGTGTCTTCTCCCTTCTCACATTTTATTTCCTTCTCACTTGCTGTGAATATTGTTTTTGTTAGAGAAGTGGCTGTAAAGTTCCTCAGAGATTGAGACTACAGTGCACTTTGCTCTGCAAACATACAGTGATTTGGCTCCTAACAGGAGAGAAACAGTAAGAGGAATGGAAAGTGATACGACAGGCCTGCAATTTGCAGAGGTGAACACTTTGTGCTGAAAGAAAGTCTCCAAAACTGTGGTCAAACGCCCACAGATTCTCTCGTCTAAACCAAAAGGCAAGTTCCCCTGGGAAAGCAAACAAAAGCAATGTCCTTCCCTCAGCCAAGTATAATTTTCGTATTATTTCCCTAGGCTAGGAAGTTTATTCTTCAGAAACTCCCAGCTAAGCCCCTTTTCCCCTCACATCCTCTGCAGGGTTCATTTCTCTAACTCACTGGGACAGCTTTTCAAGTGCTTTTTCCAAGATGAAAGAATTATTAAAATCCTTTATCTCAGTTCTACTGTGAACATGCTTTTAATACATGCAGTATGTACTTGTGTAAACTTGAGAGTATTAATTTGTCTGCATTGCACTTGACTGATGATTTAGGTCTTCTAAATCTTAAATAGATAGGTCTCCTACGGCACAGTTGCACCATTCTGCAATTTCTTCACTTGATTTCATAAGCAGTTGATTATTTTAAAACTTATACTGCCATCCCATGCAGTTAGATAGAGTGATAAACAGAAAAGGTCTCTCTCAGATCTTTAAGGAAATGTACCATTTTCTAATAATCACACTAAGTTCAAAGATGGATTTTTATCCTTTACACACTTCTGCTCCTACTCTGCAATTCTCACTAAAGCATAGAATCATCTTCTTCTGTTTCAACATACATTACATCCCCTGTATCATCCAGCCACAGCTGTGACACTATCCTTGGAGAAAGCAAGAAAATTAAGGTAGAACATTTCTGTCTGTAACCCAGCTCGATTGGCTTCCACAAAATCATGCTTTTCGGGGTATTCTGTCATGAAATCCTGAAAAACATTCTTAAAATATTCTCCGTCCCAAATGATGGTAAGATAAGAAGCCCACTAACTGCTTCTGTGTATCACATGAACCTTTCCTTGAACAGTGGTTTTGTATTTGTCCTTGTACCTGACCAGTTAAGACCTCCCATGTTAGGGCTTCATTTTTATTTCTATTTCCTTCAAAATTCATATATTGTTACATGGATCTGTTTTTCTGTATGAGACCCAGCATGTTGAAGACTACTGAATAGATTTTTATCTGCACACCAGGCTATGCATCCTTGGTCATAACAAGAAATCTCATCTCCCTCATTTACAATTCCTTATTCTTTCATTTGGCCATAAAGCCAGTATCAAAGCAACTGTTCATTATAGGCAAAATACTGGTCTCTTTTAGGGAATGACAGATCAGCCTTTGAGTTAAAAATGGCCAGGATCTGGGCCTAAATCTTTTCTGTCTTCTGTCTCTGATAGTTTGCTATAATTTGAGAGAAGCAGTTCTGCTGAGTTTGGGTAGACAAATGTTATGGTTGTCTCACAGAAAGAACAGTATTTAGCTCATAATAGAGGCTTGGTATTTTACAGTTTAAAAAAAAAGCCAGTTCTGAGATCCTGTCCTAGATGCCTAAATGCATATGTTACTTATTTACATAGTGTATCTTGTGTACTTTGGCACAAGAACATGGTACAAAATGATCTTATTTAGCAATATTTTTAAGAACATGCAATTTTGAAAACCCAGCCATTCAAATATGTGACACTGTTGTGCCTTCTGTTGAAGAGTATATAAAATTGAGAAATGTTTACTTGTGATATCTATCCACTGTTTCTAAGGAGGAAATCTTCATTAATGCCTTTTTTCCATTTTCATTTTATAAAATAGTTTACGCCAAACTGGAACCCATCATCAAGTAAGGCGAAGTTGGGTAAGCACATGGTTTTTGTATATAATAAGTACACCGTGGTACAAATTCTACTCAGACTGAAGTTGTTTTACTAACCTGCCTTTTTATAGAGAGGTTAGAATGAAGGCTTAAAATCAGCATAAGATCCCTTGTTGCTTATGAATGAGAGCATTAGTGAAAAGACTGGTTCATGTGAGAGGTTTAGGAATCTACTGTTATTATTAATATCCAGGGCTGGTCCTTCAAGTCAGAAAGAACTGGCTTATCCTGGGAACCAAATATTGCAGTGTTGAGTCTCCATTATCTACTGCATCCGAATGAGAATTGGAGTGTTATTGAAATGAAGGAAAAGGCTGTGGATTGTTTCTGTTTGGATAAAAACCTGCTGATTTTCCTAAGTGATTTAGATGTCTATATTCTACTGAAAGCCAAATGAGAATCTGTAACTCTGATGAAATTGTTAATGATGTACTTTCTGTGTTTCCCTGTTTCTTACACCAGTAGATTTCTGTGTTTTCTTTTGAAGTTCGGTATATGATATACAAAGTAAAAAAATCCCAAATGAGAACGAGGTGAATGCTCTTCAGGTACCAGCCTAAAGCTGTTTGTAATTTTAAACATTCAACATCATGTTCTAACATCAGTGAATGGATACTTTGCAAGATTGACTAAAACAGATGTTGAAAAAGGAAAACTAGTAACCATTTATTTAACAGTGCAAAAGGGCTCTAACTCGATTCAGAGCCTGCGGGAAATGTGGTATGATTGGCTATTTGTTGTGTCTGCAAATTAAATAAAGCCCATCAAATTATTCACAGCAAAAAAAGTCTGTTGCAAAATGAACCCATGTTACTCATAGCAGACTGTTCAAAATTGCTTCAATATCTCTAAATGCATTTTTGTTTTTCTCTGGTAGGGATTAGGAGACCATCCACAATGGTCAGCAGTCCCCTTGACTGGTAATGCGTACAATATGATTTTTTTGTTCTTTCCCTTGATGATAAACTTTGACATTTTGGAGGAAATTGATACTTTCCTCTTTGTAAAGAACACTGTACTTTCAGGTTAGTTTCACAAAAGGGAAAATAAAAAAGAGCACCAATACATCCTAACCTCACTAAGAATAAATCCCAACACTGCATAAAAGCATGATAATAATTTCAAGTAACAAGTGATGAACTGATCACTTTCGGTATAAAAGCTTCAATGTTTGGAAAAAGAACTGTAGGGATGTAGAGTTCTGGTACTAGTTACACAACAACTGACAGATACTAGGTAGTCATATCCAATACAGCACACACTGAATATAGTACACTGAATATAGCACCTTTATTCTAATGCATATAATACTTTAAAATCCACAGTTTAAAAGCCCTCTAGGCAAGTCATTCAGTGCTATGCAATGAGCAGAGCACTGGACACCAAGGATAAAGCTGTAGCTAAACAGCACAAAAGGAAGGTAAGGTCTGTAAAAGCCTCTCGCTTGTATTTTACACCATCTCAGGTCTTCTCTCACTTTTCAGACATAATATGGACCTTTTTCAAAGAAGCTATAACTTAATTAGGACAAAGTACAGACCTTAAAACACCATGCACAGACTTTCTGGAATAGTTTAGCAGACTTATCAACAATTTTCTCTCTTTAACTTCTAGAAAAAAGCCCATAGAGCATCGTTATACAGACACAGGCAGTCACAAAGCACTCAGCCTCCTGTTTCTAGTAAATCCCCACTCTTCTTTTGCTTCCTGATTTGCTCTGTAATTTCACAGTGTGCCTCAGAGAAAGTACTTTTTCATAATAATCAGCAGCCACCAGGTTCCTAGCCCATGAGCATACACCCTCTGCTCCCAAACAGTCCTCTGTCCTTTATCCAGCTACATCACCAAATGCCAACAGTTTCCCCTGTTCAGCGAACACACTTCAATGCCTGCGTGTTCTGGGTCTAAAATTATTTCTATGATAGCACTTGTACATCGCCTTTTGTCACAACACCTTTTAAACAAGCTACACATGTTTTGTCTAGAGGTTATTTAATGCACCATGGAAATGCAATAACAATTAATAGTGCATCGCAATATAAGAGCAGTTTAGGTCAGCAAACTATGAATGCATTTGTTCCTAATGAAGCTACTGCTGTAATTTAAGGAAGGGAGTAAGCAGAACAATTTTGGAGTTTGGCCAGGAGACCAAAATTAACAGCATTCAAGACTTCAGTAAAAATATTCAAGTGTTTAAAATGGCCACAAATGATGTGGACCTAAGTTTTATATTTCATTTGAAAGATGGATGAGCAGGTCATTTTGCTGTCAATGGGTCCCTAATTGGTTTGCCTTAGAGCATTTTTGATCAATGCCTTCTACTTCTTTGTGTAACAAAGACCCAGCATTCATCATCTCTCAACCCTTCTACATTCAATGCCATGCAATTCCTTAGTTATAATCCCTATGTTCTAGTAATAAAGAAATGTGAGTCACTATATTGCCGTGTGCACACTAAAAAGCCTTATTTTTTCAAAAATGACTAATTTTGTCTTATACCTAAAGGGAAGACCAAGAACTTTCCATCCAATGGTTTTAGGGCAAATTACATTTCTGCTAGAAGTTTCTTTTTCTGCTTTTTCTACTTCCTTACCAAAGTGAAGATCAGAAAGAAGTATCCTTTGCAATTTTAATTTGATGACTGACTGTGGATTTGAATGCCCTTGGATTGTTTGGGGTTGATCCCGGTGAGTAACTTTTTCTATCCCTGCTCCATGTGGCATACAGAATCTTACAGATGTTCAACCCCTTCACCAGAGCATAGGGCAAGGGCTCAACTTAGGCCTCTTAGTCTATTTACTGAAGGCCAGGCTTCTATGATGACAAATCAGAGCTAGTAAATACTCTCTACTTGAACATGGACAGAACTGACACATGCCTATTTGCATAAGCAAAGGCTGTAATATAGAGATAGTTATATGGACAACATTTTTTCAAGGAAGCATCTTTCACTCACAGCAATCTGGAATTAGTAACATACTCTTTGCTGCAAGAGGGCTCTTTTGCACTTTTTGGTGCTCAAGACTGCTGCACCAGCAAAGCTGCATAAGTACAGACTTAGCCAGGCATATAATCTACTTTTGATCTTGGCAGTAACCTACCACTGACATAATTGATAGGTCTGGTTTTAGTTATGGAGTTCACATAGCCTAACATTTACACTCTGACCCATAATTATATTCAGAATATACACACGCCTCTTCCTGCACAGGGAATAAAAATCTGCACAGTACATCTTTCAGGAAGACCGTAAATATTCCACTCAACCACCCCCTAAAGACAAAATTCCTTTTCAAAGCTTTCCGTCATGCTGCGCAGTAGTTGTTAATACATTGCCAACCTCCTATATGGGTCACACAGGGATGACCAGGGATATAATCTGGAAACAATTTCATTATCCAGGTAAAAAATGTCCTTCCTTAGAGCAATCCAGTTATTGAGGAAGTACTGCATGCTATGAGATATGACCAAGACATTTCTTTCATTGAATGTAATGAAGCTGGAGCAAGCAATGTGAGATTTAACATCTCTGTGACTTTTTACCTCAGGAGGCCAATACAAAGGAGAAGGCTTTATCAAGTTATTTTATTATAAAAGTGAGTGATATGCATGCTGAAAACACGCACTGAGGGAATGAGAGGCTGTAAAATATTAAAAACATTAAAGTAACTCTAGACCACATTAGCATTGCCTTGAACTGCAAGAACAGTACTGGCAATAAACTCTAGCTTTGCACTGATTTATTTAAACTTCACCATAAGTTCTTGTAATGTCCTCTGTTATGTCAAATCTTAACTTCAAATTCAGCATGCAAATTGCCCCATGTGTTTCAGCCTGGTCCTGATTTATACAAAACCACATTCTGTTTCTTCAAAGCTTGACTGAATGAAGGCCAAGAACTGTAGTCAAAGGATGCTTTTTCAGTTTCAAGTTAGCAGCTGAAGTTAAAAAATATGATGCTTATGTTGCCTATAGTTAAAACTGTTATAGTAATCTAGAAAGCTCTCAATAAAAAAATCCCCAATATTTGTGCAACAAAAGTATTGAGGGTATTTTAAAAGGCCATCTGATTTGTCATCACCAAAGGACAAGGATCAGTAATCCTTCAGGTGAGCAGAGTGCCTGCCCAGGGAAAAGAAAACATGCTCACTTTTGAGATGTCCCATTTCCTATAGATCTGAGTTTCTGTCACTCAAAACGGTACAACAAATCTTGAAAGAAATGGAAAAAATGAATATTATTTCCTTCTGCAGCTCATGCACTTTTAGCATATTTATGGCTTATATATATTGTAGTAGATCCTCCTTTGGCAGCTCAGATTTTTAAGGAATTTTATTCACTTTCTTCTGGGACTGACAGTTGTTCTCATGAACCAGTCTGTCCCAGAAAAGGATTATAATGGCAATTTGTTACTTGGAAAGGAGGTGACCAGAGCTCCACAGTCCTGATAACTTGGAAAGCCAAGGGTGTGAAAGCTTGGAAAGCTGAGCTGTGAGCTGCATCTTCAGGGCCTGCCCTGGAGGTGCCACCAGCCCAGAAGCAGGAAGCACCGATGCGTTGCTGCTTCTGGCTGTCTGGCATTCCAGCATGATTCTCCAGCTACATGTTGGGTTTATCCTTTCTGATACAAGGTCAACGCTTTAAAAGTCAGATTTCAGGGGTTTCCTTCTCTGCACCCACTAGTCTTAACGCACCCAATTTGCCTGTGCAAATCCAAAACAAATTTTCTTAACAAAGGAACACTTCTCCGATTCATAAGCACCAATGAAAGTAAGCAGCCTTGTAGGGAAACACTTCCTTTCAGAAATGATGGTAGACACAGACATTTTACACTTGTATTTCCCTTACTTGGTATATTAGGAAACTGCCAACATTATACAAAGTCAGCTATTATCACATCCATAGTAACTGGGCCATGTAATTCATTACTAGTAGCTATCACAATGAAGCCAACTATTTAAGATAGAATTGCTTACGTAGCTTTGACTTAGCAAATCACATGCACAGAATGAATGAGGAAAGACTGTTTAAATCCATATTTTCAAGTTATTATCTAAATTCTTTGTTGTCATATTCTCTTGTATTTATTTTTATAAGCACTTAATTTAACATCAAGTATTTTTTTGTTCTAAGTAACGGGCCCATCTTCTCCCAAAAGCAATTCATTTTTCTTTCTTTCAACCATTACAGTGCATTAAATAAAGCATTGAAAATGGAAAAAAGGTTATCAAGAACCTGTAGCTAAATAAAAAATACTCTGGAAACTATAACAGCGCTTCAAGTTTGACCCACTCTGCCTAAGTCTAAATGGAAAAATAAAACTGAAGGGAAGTGTTTCAGGCCAGGCTGGACAGGGCTTGGAGCACCCTGATCTAGTGGAAGGTGTCCCTACTCATGGCAGGAGGACTGGAACTGAATGATCTTTAAGGTCCCTTCCAACCTAAAGCATTCTATGATTCTACAATGTATGTTTTCACATGACCATAAACCTCCCACTTAAAGAGTAATTTTCCCAGAAATTACCGTATTGCCAAACCCCCACTTATTTTGAAATTGATTTTTTTTTAGAGTAAAGGAACTGGAAGTCAGTTTAAATCAGGAATATTCCGTTCCTTTGAAGCTCAGAGCTGGGGTTATGCTAGTCCACATATTTATGAACTGCTCCCGAAGTTGTGGTTTTTTTTGAAATGTTCAGGATTTTTGCTACTCTGAAATTTTCTAAGATTAATTCCTAACAAAAATCATCATCACCTCACTGGGATCCCCAGGGACACTTCTAAAAGCTTTTATGCAGACTTCTTCTCACTAAAAAGAATAATGGAAAAACTCTGCACCCATCTCAAAATTTACACTGCTATATGATCTATAAAAACATAATGGCATCCTGCCTTCTTGATTTTAATTCCTTATTTCTGCAGCAAAAAGGAGTGGGGAAATGTGACATTAAATGTTCTGCTCAATACTCAGCCTTCAGTTTGAGTACTTTTCAAAATTCAAATGACTCACTTGAATTTTCGTGTTAACTTATCTCTTGACAAATACCATACGGAATGGACAGTCAAAAACAGAGGTAGCACTTTGAGGAATTTGTTTGCTGCCATTTGGAGATTGTCATTCCGGAACAAACGGAATTCAGATTTCTCTCTTTCACTTCAACAAGACCTGATGTATTTAAAATGTAATAACTTTTGTAGAATTTCACATGGTAATTTCACTAATATGGAACAAACAGTCTGGGAGACAAAAGTTTTTAAGACTCAGTATGGAATGTTTTTGTCAGAAACACAGCAACTTCTCTTTCTGAAAAACAAAATTAAGAGGATTTAAATGATCATAGAACCATAGAATAGTTCGGGTTGGAAAGGACCTTAAGATCACCCAGTTCCAACCCCCCTGCCATGGGCAAGGACACCTCACACTAAACCATGCCACCCAAGGCTCTGTCCAGCCTGGCCTTGAACACCACCAGGGATGGAGCATTCACAGCTTCCCTGGGCAACCCATTCCAGTGCCTCACCACCCTTACAGTAAAGAATTTCTTCCTTATATCCAACGATCCTGTAGTTCTATAAAGAAAAAAAATCCCAATTTTTAATTACATACTGCTTTTTAAATATGTTTCAGATACAAGATTGATGGTACTGAGCAAAGGTGTGTCTTTATTAGACCTTCTGTATCAAAATGAAATTAATTGTAATGAATTATGCATTTGTGTAATGCACCAGTAACACAAAAACCTACGTGTTTCACATTACAAGAAACATATGTACGTAATTCGATAGTATTTTAGAAACAGTACATTGGATTAAAACAGCCCTGGCTATTGTACATAGACAGACAACTGTGGCAATTTACCTTAATGCTAGATGAGGTGCATCTATGTACCCCTCTTTTTCTGGGTAGATCATAGAATCTTAGAATGGTTAAGGTTGAAAGGACCTTAAGATCACCTATTTCTAACCCCTCTCCCATGGGCAGGGATGCCTCACCCTAGACCATGTTGCCTAAGGCTCTGTGGAACCTAGCCTTGAACAATGCCAGGACTGGAGCATTCACAGCTTCCTTGGGCAACCTGTTCCAGTGCCTCACCACTCTCACAGTAAAAAACTTCTTCCTTATACCTAACCTGAACTTCCCGTTTAAGTTTAAACCCATTTCCCCTCATCCTATAGCTACAGTCCTTGATGAAGACTCCCTCTGTGGCATCCTTGTAGGCCCTTCAGATATCGGAAGGCTGCTGTCATTCATCAAGGCAGCTATCATCCATCATTCATCAAAGTGTTCCCCTTCAATGAGCAAAGGAAATGAGATCTGTTGATTTGATGCAATAAAACAAACCAAAACACTGCCTGACATATTTTCTGTATCCACTGTGGTTAGAATTAAATGGGTTATGTCTATCTTAATTAATTTGCACCACCATGCCTAAGGTGCCTTAGTTTGAAAAGGCAGATACTTCTTCTATGTCTTTGAATATGTACCAAGTATGTATCTCTCTTTGAAAGTACCTGTAAGGGATAGTAGCAGGATCATTCTCTTGACATGTGGTTTGTGTGCCATTGCATACCACCAGTTTCAGGGCACAGAACATAGGTGCTTACCTGAGGCTGAGACAGAACTTGCATTTTAAATGTGTTCCTGCATTGCCATATTAACTGGCTTTTAGGCATGATCTGCAGAGCAGATTGGACCATCTGTGAGGGAATGTGACAAGAAAGGTTTCTACCCAATAGTCTGAATTCTTTCTCTGTGTGACAAGATGGCAAATGGAATTTGGAAATAAAAAAAAAAAAAAAAAAAAAAGGAAGTTATAATTAGAACACAGAAAAGAACAGGAATACATAGCAGGACACTGAGCACTGAGCCCTGCTTGAACTGAGCTATTAAATCCTCCAGGGGAAAGGCTCACAGCCTGGTTTTGAGCTCTTCCTACAGGTGGTGGGAGGGCACTGCAGGGCAGTGCTGGCTGCCCTGGGTTTCATGCCACAGGGTACAGTAAGGAAGACATGGAGATACAGGTCTAGGATGCCACAGCAAGTATGAGCTTAGAAAGGTTTGCATTCCATGAATTAGGCAGTGAGACTCTTCTTCTCCAAAGTAAATGCATTTTCGACTGCTTACCTTTTCTCTGACCACTGACAAAGGCGCTTTGTCCCCCAAGTTATTCAACAAATAATATGTCACCTTTTGGGAAAGACAACTATCAGGTTCCCTAGTAGGAAGCCCCAGAAAAAGAAGCACAGATTGAAAATGCAATCAAGGCCAGGGCAGAAGCATGAACTCAAGCAAATGCAGGAACTGGAGCAGAAGCAGGCAGCCTGTGTGCAAGGAAATCTGAATTTGTCATTTGCTCCAACAGGAAAAAGCATGAAGTTACTTATCTGAAGTAGCAGGTGATGGGGACACAACCCTCCTCAGTATAGGCACTGTTTTGCTGTGAATGGAGCCATGGCATACCTCACCCTTTGCTGACGATAAGCAATATTACTCAAAACTCACAGGAAGTTGGTGAGCCCATAAACTGTAAAAGAAAGACAGTCAAAAACTTTTTGGAGCTATTATTTTCATTAGAAAGACAACGTGCCCTGCTGAACGTGAGGGATCTCAATGGATGTGGGTAGGTGACGGAAAGAAGCAGTGCTCCACTGCAAAGGAGCAAAGTTGAGCCACAGCCAAACAGCACATGGAATGGCTGTTTGCCTGCTTATGCTTACAGTCTGCCCTGGTAATGTGTGTGGTCTGAAACCAATAAATTTGAAGTTACATTTTTTTGATGTGGGAACATAACTGTGTGGAGGAAAACTTATTCTGTTAACATTTCTGTTCGTTTAGCAGGCATTCATTTCAAAGTGAGTTCTGAGATATAAAAATAGCAGAAGAGAAAAAAATGTTCAACATTTTGTTCTTAAGAGCTGCTTCCATCTGTTAAAGTATTCAATCAGATACAAAACTCATACTTTGAATTATATAGCACCTTTCCTCCAAAAAAATACAATGTCATTTACAGAGGATTCATTCAGCCTCACCACACTCAGAAAAATAAGTACTATTGAACTCCCTTTAGCAAATGGGACATCTAAGCCAGCAGAAAATGGAGTGAATTGCCAGTGAGCTAAGGAGAAATGAGGGACACAGGAAGAAACCAGATCCAAACACTCCCCTCCTAAGGTCATCTTTCAAGCAATAGATACAATGTCACTGCATATGTTTCTAAGCTGAAGGTTGTGGAATCCTTTAAAGACATTTCTTAAAAGACAACAAAACCATCCAGCTTGAGAAAGCAAGAGCCTACTTTTCCTTTCCCAGTCTGTAATCAGTATTAATGGTGGCATTAACACACCCGCTTTGGGGGTGGGGTTTTTTACCAGCTTTGCCTGATGCTGCACAGGACATTATTTTTCTAAGTGAACCCCTTTTCACAGTAAACAATGCCACAGACAGTGGAAGACACATATAGATTGCTTGAAAACCTCACTCAGAGTCAGGTGAGCTTGAACCGTGGCTCACCAGCATCAGAGAGGAAGTAAATAGTAAGAGAGAGAATTGCCAATAGATAAAGATGCAGACAAAAAGACAATATCAATTCTTAGCAGCACAGACTATTAGAGACAGAACAAAACCCAAAGACAAAACAGCTGGAAACTACACCACTTACTGTCATGCTATTAGATTTGGTCATTAATTTTTAATCTAATTTAAATGCATGGCAACAGTCCTTGATGATCTGCTATAGCTGGGCTCAATCCTTAAACCACACTTGTGGAGAACAGGTCAGCTTTCTCATTCTCTGCACTCTTTACCAGGTAATGATAGCAGAAACTGACTGCACCCTGCACCAGCAGCTTTGCACCAGTGTTGAATCCTCCCACACCAGAAAAGTATGTCCACCTCTAGCCACAACTGCTGCATGATAGCACTGTGTAGTGACTAGACAGAGGGAGATGAAGGGAATTCTCTCAATATTAAATCAAAATCTGGGACAAATTCTGCTGTCAGCATCACAAATACAAATGCATCTCCCATGGCGAAAACTCTGATTTACACTAGCATACCTAACAGCAGAATCTGTTTCTCAGAAATGGAACTTTACTTAAAAATTACAAACCAGCAGTTTTTAAGCATGTAACTACTCTTAAGTAAGGAATCTAACTGGACTTTTCTGAAATCACACTATAATTGAGGTATATGGATGAATCAAATCCCTGAAGACCAAAGAAGGACTGAAAAACAACTGTTCTAACCTTACCTTTGCCAATGTCAGCCATAGTGGTATGGCCATGGTCATACCCAGGGACACATTCAGAAAGGAAACATTTAAATGGCACTCTAGTAGAAAAACAAAAAAATTACAAAATTGAAATGAAATGGTAATTTTCCAATTAAATCATGTCCTAGGGCTTTTAAGTAACACTCAGCCTTCAAGAATAGAAAATATATTGTATTAATGCAATTTAACACGTGGAAAAATAGGAAGATGAATGAATGGTAGCTTACATTAGGGATACATTTTGTGACCAGATCCTTGTCTGTCTCTGAAAGATGACTGAATTGCTCTGGATGAGAGGAGCCATTATGACAGCCTGGTCTGACTCTTGTATAGAGTCTCAGCATTTATGCTAGAGCAGAAGTACTTGGGGGCAGCAAGACTGTTCTCCCAGTGGACGACAGAACATTGGTATTCCTTCCACTGTAAAAATGTGCAGTTGTAGCATCAAAAATTTTCTTCTTAGCTTGGTGCTTGTTAATTCTTGATCAGGCCTTGAAAATCCTTCTCAATAAGTCTGTAGGCCAGACTTTTTAAGTATCTCAAAGTTTCTGAACTCTCCAGTCACTTTTACAGGATACCGTGCCCCTGTTTTATAATGTTGCATTTGATATCGCTGTTCTGTTTCAGAAGGAATTATGGACTTTTCTGGTGGAAACTCACACTGAAGTATAGAAGAGAACAGAATGAAAATAAAAAAATAAGTAATCCCTAAATCCCACCCAAGACTTTAATGTCATATATCCAAAACCTGTGTTCATACGAGTGAGAAATTAAGGCTGACACTGAACCATGAATAAATACACATGAAAGAAACTTGAGAAGTTGGTTTACACAGTAAATTGTGTATGTATTCACAACGTATGTTATGGACAGAGCCACTGTTATGCTCACTTCCTTCTTCTCTTTTACCTGTCAAACAAGTTACTGAAAGATGATCTTTACCACCATTTTATCTGAGTGGGGCTGTGGCAATTCTTTTGGTTATTGACCTTGTTACTCTCACAGGGCTCATCCGGTTACTCAGAACAGCTTGCCTTCAGCCTCTTGCTCAGCTTCCTCTTCAAAGCAAAGGCACTTCTCAAGCACTTTGCTGAACCCGAGCTACTTAAAAGCCACAAGTACCAACTGGTCATTTGGCAAAGAAGATCACTGTTACACAACTGACATCATCAGACTTTCTCAATTAGCACTTCTGTATGCAGCATATGCTCAAGGGCTTGTTTGCAGTGCACTTGGCTACAGTAACTGTGACTCCCAGATGGAGAACAAGCCTTGTCATACCCATGTTGTCCCCCATAAAATGTTTCCACATACAAATGAAGGGACACAGCTAGAAAAAACAGAAAAGGAGAGCTAGAGAAAACACCCTAGTGGGGTTTCTTTTTAATTATAAGCCTGCTTTTTTGGCCTGTTCCACAATGCTAAAAACGAATAACCACAGATGGAGGGTGGGTGTTAAAGGCCCACTGAATACTGAAATTTTACTAATCCATTTTAACAGGAAACATCTGTGCTAAATTCAGTGTTTAATAGCTCTTCCCATTTCTCATTTCAGTTGTGGAACATCAGTATTTACAAGACAGTACCAAGAAATTGCTTGAATTCATGGTCACAGTTACTTACTTCAAGTCTAATACTGATTGACATTTGATTCCTAATGAGCTGTGAATCATTTCAACAACTATGGATTTGGAATATCAAAGTTCTTAATCTATTATCCTATGGTTAATCCAGACATCGAAGATTTGCAGTTCCAGAGCTAAAAGAGAAAAAGTATTTAATTTCTTTCTACTAGGCTACATTAACTGCTATTTCTGTGAATAAGGTCAATAATTCTGCTACTATTCTGTAATATTTTCAGGCAGTTTTTCAGATCAGATTTTCAGAAAGTTTGGCTAAGATTTTAAATGTTTATCCTAACTGATACTTAAAGTATTTAAGGCTTCTTCAGCCCTCAAGTAAGCCAATTTTCTATCCTATAATCTTCTCTTGACTTACAGGAATGCAGGAACTGCCACAACACATCATATTCAAGGGTCTACCCAATCCAGTATCTAAGTTCAGCTAAGACTAGCAAGAGCTGTTTCAGGCCCTGGAACAAACAAAATATTTGGAGTGGATAATTAACTACCTCAAACACTCTGCTTCCCCCAACATTCTCCCTCATCCTGTCATTCTTTACACGTACTCACAATGACTACAATATTGCAGTGCAGAAAGCCAAAACATGCTAGCTCCTGAATCAGAGCAAGAAGTCACTAGGGTGAGGGGAGGTGAGAAAGGAAGAGAAGATGCTGCAAGGAAAGGTCCCCCCTTCCCCCATCCTCTTTTTTCTTTCTTTTTTTTTAACCTAGACCATCAGTATTGCCCCTGAAAGTGCCTTCTGGCTCTGGTGGCCTAAACCACTTGTTTCAGACACAGGTGCTGAAAACCATGCAGTCAGTAGGTACAGAAGAATGCCTGCCTGGAAATATTTCGTGGATTACTCTGGCTATGCTGTGAAGACTTTTATTTATTCAGATAAAAGGTTTGTGTTTCCCATTGTTTTTCCTTATTGGCCATTGTTTTTCCTTATTGTTTGCTTATCTGTTTGTTTGTACCTACTCTGTGTATTTTAATCCTATTCTTCTTTCAGTGCTCTTGTCTGTTTGTTCTTTCCTTCTCATAAAGACTCAATTTCAGTGACAGCAGCTCCACAGAGATCCAGGTTTTGCTCTTGTGAGGATGTTAAGTCCTAAGAGTCATCATCAATCAGCACTTGAATGTTTAATATCTTTCAAGTTCCTTTACTTTGACATGGTCCTCTGCCTTTGGTTTTAAGTGCTTTCAAGTGTATCCTCTTCAAACATGTTGCCTACAATAAGCCCTAGTTGTCTTGTTCTTGCTGTCTTCTTTATTAATAAGAACTATCAATCAATTTCTAAAACAAGTCTGCTTTCTATTTGTTGTTAAAAAGACTCCCTCCTAAGTACAGTAGCTAGAAAGGGAAGAGAGAGAGCATTGTTGGTTTTACCATGTATTCATCTCTTTCAGATGTGCTTCTGTTTGATGTGAGGAAGGTGAACAAGCACGGCAGCTTCAAAAGGCACTGCACTGGTGTTGTTTTTGCTTAAAACCATAAAACTCAGTCCTCATGGGGGGTGGGAGAGAAGAGGCTGGGCTGTTGCATGATTTAGCTGTTTCTTACACAGTCAAATGAAGGGAAATGTCCTCAGCAGGCATGCTGGCTTCTGCAAAAGCACATTCTTCTTTACAGCATTGAAGCTGCACTGCTAATTCATGGAAGATTCCCCACATTTTACAGATCACAGCTATATAAAAAATCTGCTTTTACAATTATAAATTCAGTGTAAAAATTTATAGGCCATACAATCACCCCTGAAATAGGGCAACTGACAACAGTGAAAATCCAAAATGAGACAGAATGCAGGTGGGTAAAAAAGTCTGCAGCTGTTCTACCCTTTCAGTAGTGTATAACCATGCAGAAATTTAGCCCCGTCTGCTGAAGAATAGAACTACCTGTAATGGAAGTTAGGAAGTAGGCCAGCTCCTTACCTGTTTTAAGGCTGAAGTAATACACAAGCACACAACAGTATATACCTAATGCAAGAGTATGGACAACCCAGATTAATTGGGATTTGTTCTCCCCTTTTCTTTGGTTCATCTAATCTGCGCTTTTCTGATCTGATAAGCTTTCAGACATACCCCAAGTGAACACAGTGTACCCATGAGGAAGACAGACAGACACATAAGCCAAGAAATAGCATTCCTCTAAGGCTACTAAACAAGTAATGCATTGTTACAAAAAGCACGAGGCTACATCATAGAAACAAGCTAAAAAATAGCCTTTTTTTAGGTTGGAAGTAGGACCAGATGAGCCACTTACCGCACAATGTTTGTGCTCGGCAGTTGGATTTCTGGTCTCTGTTAACAGCTGTTTATAATACAAACTATTCAGTGGAGAGTATTTTAAAAATTACTAAAAGGCACACATATACAGAATGTATTAAACTTGTAAGAATGCAATTATTAGCCTAGCTGTCCAAGGAAAGCCAAAAAGCCAGACAGTATTCTGGGTGACAAGTCCTGGAAGAGGACTGCCTTATCAGGGGCTACAGAGTATGAAATGCATCTTGCAGAAGAAACTCATATTTTCACAGGACTATGCTTATGCAAATGGGTGTTTTTCTTTCATATCAGAAAACAAAGTTTGCTGATCAATTGTTTACTTGTGAATTTAACACTGAGAAGTCTGATGCCTCAATAGCTATTGCCATAAATGAAGTTTCAGGCTCATGTGCAGTTGCTGACATAGGCCTTGAATCCACGTACAAAAGTCTATCTAAATATGTCTCTTCAGCGTTATCTGATATTAAATCATCCTAGCAAAGATGAAACAGGCAGAATAAATTCTGGATTAAAAATTGCATTAAAAATTCAACCACATAAAATTTTTCTTGCCCTATAACCTCAGATATATTAGCAAAACCATCATATGAATCTTTTTCAGATGCCAGTGGGTAATTATAGGAACATAGGGTGGATCCTCAGCTGGTGAAAATCATTATAGCTGCACAGAAGCCAATTTATGCCAGCTGAAGTTCTGGCCCATAAAATCTCTTCTAAACCTGAAAGAACAATTTGTACTACAGTGTTATTGGTCTTCAGGTGATTGAAAACCATCTTGATGAACAGTGTGGTCTCAGGAAAAGAACAGGACTGTATGCCTGACAAACTTCTGCTCCATGTTCCTTTCTCTAACTTGATTAGAAGCATATATTTAAGTAAAAGCTTGCATGGTACAATGCACAATTAGTCACATGCTGCCTCTCAATAGTGAAACCATCAATTTTATTATAGATGTGAATATGTGCAAGAAGTCTAACTATAATTGGAACATTAGCTAAGAAGCAGATGGGGATTCTGATTAAGAGTATACCTCCTGGGTATATGTTGTACAAGCAGCATCTCTAGCAGAAGAGAGAAGGTGTCAAGCCCTCTTACAGTACAAGCAAACTAGACACAAACACAGCAACATAAACTACAAATCTGATTTTGGCTTAGGAAAAGGTTCTATTTCATGTAAAGTAGGCAAAGCACTAGCCTCCATGCTGCACAAAATATGTGTTCTATCTCTTTCACAGAAGAGCAGTTTGGATTATCTATTTTTAGATTTAACATTTTTAAAAATCCAGATCACTACAGTAAGTATGAGTGATTTCAGTGTGGAAAATGAAGTAATGTGCAAATGCTGGGTGTTATGGAAAAGAGAGCTCAGACCTGCTCGCTACCAAGTGAATAACATGAATAACAAGAAGAATAACTACCAATGGATCCTTCATATTTTACAGTTAACATACTTAAACCTTAAATTTAAGAACTTAATTTCACACATTTTTTTAAGACACCAGGTTTTTACAAATACCGAACTAGCCACTTGCCTCACCCAGAGCACGAGTAACAAACATACCCAGCTCTAAAGAATAAACATTTCACTCACTCTTGAATGTCACATCAGGACACAATGTAGCTTGTGTATTCCAGGGGTCATTTACTTACACCAGTCTCACAGCTTTCTTTATAGTCCCTGAGATTTCTGTTACCTTATTTTCTAGTACCTGTGTTGTATTTAGCTGTTGGAAATTTTGTCACTGCCAGTGATACAGAACTGCAGCAGAGCACACTTAGAGTTCCTACTGCCCTGGCAGGCCAGCAGACAACTACTTGTGTCTCAGAAGTATCCAGTTTCATCCAGACAGCATTCTCTGTGATTGACTAGTGCACTAATATGAAGACCCAGAGCATCTAATTTTTTTCACAATGAATTTCAGTCAGAATACTGCAGCTCCTAGTCACTGCAGTGCATATAGATTCAAATGTGCCTGAAAAAAAGCCATTTCAATGTGTGATACAACATGCTGCAAGTAACTCTGAGTAAGCTATCGCACAGTCCCTTCTGGCAAATACCTGTCTCCAATTTTCCTATTCTCTTAATGTATCAAAGACTCCTTCTAGTTATACTTTTTATATAAGGAACTAATCCCTAAAACAATTTTGGTCATGTATTTATAGAATATTATGTACGCTACCCAAACATAACAATTAACCAAGATGAGACAGAGCAGCTCAAGCAAAGTAGATAACTTCACCAAGTGATCAGATAAACATGGTGAAGATGGCAAAGGTTATGACTTCATTATGTGGATTCACAGGAAAATTATTTATCAGGAGTCTTCTACCTCTAATGTTCATTACATGGCAGGAGTCCTTTTCTTTATGAGTAGATAATAAAGGTAATTGGAATTACTCAGGTAAACCAAATGCAGAAGAGACCTAAGGGGGGAAAAAACCCCAACCTAACCCAAACCACAACAACCCAAACTCAAAAACAAACCACCAAACCCACACTCCAAAAACACATTGTGTGACAATGTTTTAGAGGCCACTGGGAGCAACTCCTTCCCCCAGAACACAATTGCATCTGTTCTCTGTGGACTAATGTGCCATAGCAAGCAATTTTGTGTTACATAAACTCATCTTGCATACATGCTGTGGAGTCTCTCGTTCAAATGCTGTACAAGTATTCCCACAACACTGCTTTGCTCTCCCACCATTATTGCTGATTTTCTGTCAACACTGAAAAGACAAATTGCTACTAGCAACGACTGACACAGGATTGCAAATTAAATGATGCAAATAGCAGAGAGGAAGGCAGACTCCTCCTCCTTTTGCAACTTGTTTTTCCAGTTTTCCTCTTACTGAAGCAATCCTTCGTAAGTTTTTTTCCCGGTTTTCCCATTACTGCTTTAATCAACCCTTCATAAGATGCTTGTAATGCCATTCTGATTTCCTACATGGGTTATCAAGTGAGAAGTAAATCCAAAGACTGATCTCTATAGTCAACCAATCTCTATAGTCTTCCAGTCAGTCTCCTCACAAAGAGCCAACAGTCCGTTCTGTACCGAACAGATCTACCACCCTGTTCTAGAACAATTCCTATGTGAAGAAAATAGATCTTGTAATCTTTTACCCCTCAAACGCTTTCTGATTTCTTGATTACTGTGTCTAGTATCACCATTCAACCTGTCAGTCAGTTCTGTCATCTTCAGTTTACATTTTGCTAAGTTCACTACAGGTCTGTGCTAAATCTTAACAGTAATTTCCACTAGCATTAACTTTACTCAAATACAGTATTTCCTGTCCACCACGACAGCCTAAATTCTTGTCCAAGTTCTTTGTCCCATCTCAGTTGCTGCAAATCCTTTTCTTGCATGCATTCATTCAAAATACTGCTGCAAAAAGTATTTATCAGCCAGTGAGTTTGATCGTTATCACCTCAGTTTCTGTATTCCCTCTTTATTACTATATGTCTACAGACACACACACTGATCAATCAGTCAACTGTGGTGACTAGGATGACCTTAGAGATTGGTTGCAGTTTTCTAGCTGTCTGATGCATCCTGGGCTCACAGCTCTTTGGACTCTGCATTTTAATCCTTTATTCATGCAACATCCAGCACCATGGGCCACACGCCATGAAGCACGCTCCTGTATGCCAAAACAATGAGCCAAACATGACAGCAGAGTTTCCCTGCTGAGAATACTTTTTTTGTAGTTCTGATAGGGCATATGGGTCCTATGAGATTTACTGTCTTCTAGAGAGAAAAATCTTTAAGCTGTGACACTTTGACATAGTTCTTAATTATCAAAAACAATGAACAATGAAAAATTCCTCAAGGTGGGAAGGTATAGCTATCACATCACACACTCTAGACATAGTAATTGTGATAAGAGGCTTCATAAAAAATCTGGGTGTCACGGAATATTCAAAATTTACTTTTTTAAGTTTACAAGCCATTTCAGTTGTTTAGTCCAACACAGGTACCTGTGGAATTCTTAAAACATTGTCTCTACTTGCTATTTCTAACTGCAAATCCTTAACAAACTAAGTTTAGGAAAGAATTTATACCATCACCCGTCGTCAGCACATGAGGACACGTTCAAAACCTCAAGACAGTTTACTGTGCCAGAGAACTATGTCTAAGGGAAATTCCACAATGCTGGCTGCCTATCTGGCTAATTATATACTAGCTCAGGTATGCAGGTAGCGGTGGAGGTTAGCAATATCAACACAGATAAGCCGGCAATCCAACAATTAGTGGAAATGCAGATCGATTTGCAGCCCATGCCAAGCCTCAGCTGCCATGGCCGCATCATAAATGGAACTCAGATCCTTTAAAATAAGCTGAAGTAGGTCTCAAGAACATTGACTGATGTGGGAAAACCATCATGCTCCAGTTTGATGCTAACAAGACCCGGAAGACAGCACTGTGTCCTGTCCCTGAGCAAGATCCCACTTTGTGGCAATACTTGCTGCATAATCAAGAGTACTTTTTGCCCTGTCACACTTTACAGTACTCACCTATCCATTGTGGCATATATGCACACAACTGTAATTAAGATTCTGCTTTGATTTCCGTATTTGCATGTACACATAATTTTCTCTGCAATGATTCCTACATCTACTACATACACTTCCTTATGATTGTTTTACCAGAAATAGAGAGATATGTTGCTTATTGTGCTTCATTAGTGAATTTCTTATGTGATAAACATTGCTCACTTAATTTGAAAGGAAACATTTTGCAAGTATCCAAAACCTGGTACCAATTTTGTCACTGAAATAAGTCTTTATTATATATAGAATTTTGATGTTTCCCTTAATGGGACTTGTCTGTGTTAATGAAACATTTAGATTAACCTTCAGCTCTTTTGCAATGTGTTCAGATGTTGACCAACCAAATTTGAGCTGCCCACTCATGGCCTTTAGGAGTATTCCAGAGAACAAATGCCCTGAAGCCCACTGTGTCCAGAGCCAATTGTGCACTATTGTGCAAGGGAGGAGGATCCAATTCCAAATGATTTCCACCACAAGTGGCAGAAAATAAAAAAGAAGAGGTTGGAAACCAACAAATTCCATTTCTATTTCCTTAAAAGGAGAGACTAGAGCAGTGGACACGAGGATTTATGGTTAATGATTAATGGGCAAACAATTTCTTGCAAAGCATTGGCAATTCTCTCCTTTTCCCATCTCTTGGCAGAATTGAACAGTGTACTCCCCAACTCATTCAGAGAAAGAAGAAATGAAAAGTTTGCAACTTCTTTCATTTTTATTGCTTTCTTATATCATCATCCCAGCAAATACATATGGAGGAAAGAAAAAAGGTAATACCTTATCCAAAATAAATAGTGATCATGAGCTTTCTTTGAAATGTTTATACTATAAAAATTAAGTAGTATTAATTGTTTGGTCATCAGCCTGTTGGGGTTTGAGTTCTGGGGTTTTCTTGAGTATTATGTTCACTTAAAATACGGCATTTATAATTGTGTTTACTGGAAAATGAAATTACAACAAACATTTATCAGTGGAAATCTACATTCTGAGACTACAGACTTAAGGTAATTAGACCTTTAACAAAAACTTCTGCTGGAGCTAATTTAAAAATTTATTGGTTTTGAAATATACATGGAACTGATATCAGTCATAATCTTCTTGGGATGGATACTTCCAGAATACTTTCTATAAAATAGATTCAGTCTCCTCCTATGAGTAGAAATTTCTAGCTATCTGAGGGTGTTCAAGCTTTCATTTCCTGCATTGCCTAACATAAGGCTGCCTTTCACCTCAAGTGTGATGAATATCTTTGAGTAAGAGAGATACATTTATAGTATGTTTTGTAGAGTACTCTTGAGGATCTTTATCATTTACATGATTATACAACTATTTTCTATGCTTTTGTGACACTGCACATTATGTCAGTATCTGTGTGACTGTTGAGTATGGCTTTGCATCACACAACTGCATTTCTTAAAACCTCTCTAATGTGATTGACAAAGACAATTCCATGTTTGCCTTCATTGTTGAGCCATACAGAGCAAGCATTGGTTTTTCCTTCTTATCTAACTGCATTTCTAATGTTCTGAGGGGGAATAAATGTAGCTTTCTCCCTAGCTGTAAATAAAGCAAGAAATACACATTTACAGAAGTATGGTCTCTTTCAGTAGCTGTGGTTTGCATTTATGTTAATTTGTATTAACAGCTTTAGAAAACATTTACCATAAAAATACTGTGTATGTAATAGGAACAGTGATTTCAACCTACAGGAGGCAGGACCACCTTTCTTTTATTCTGTACATTGAACTTCCCTTTTGGTTTCATTTTGTACAATATAAAATCCTTGAATTAAAACACAGAGGCTTAAATTTCAATTAATGCCATAACTTGGCCTGGTTTACAAGGCAGCAAGGCCTGCACATCCTTAACAATTGCTGAATCTTCGCAAGCTATTTAGAAAACTTGATCAAGTTCTGTATTTTTGAGAGAACCAAAAATCAGGGCACTAACTTTAGTTTGAGGCTTCTCACATCACCTTTACCCAGATCTATTCAGACTTCACTGTATGCTTAAAGTTTAGTTCACCTTAGACATAAACACAAGGCAGAGACAGGAAGTTGCTGCATCCTCAGTCTCTTACAGTCATAGGTCTTACCTGATGCCAGCTCACATTTTCCTACCCACCCCTATATGTGGCACCATTTATAGCAAGGTCAGTCACTTCACTCTCTCCATCCCCCTTTCCCCTCATGACCTACTACTCCTATGTCAAAGGACTTCACTTGTTTGCTCATTGCTTCTGCAGCTTAAAACCTTGCCTGTGGGCCACAAAAAGCAGGTCACATGTCATATTGGCACTAGCAGATATGCCTAGTATACAGTATGCTGAAGCAAGAGTCTGATTTAAGAAGCAAAGCAGGTACACTTCTAAAAAGGCAAAAAACCCCCTACTGTGATTTCTTCTAGAGGCTATCCAGACTTAACTAACAGAGAGCAGTTACAAGGTTAAATGCCCTGATACTCCATTATGTTGAACTTGGATTTTTAACTCCTCTCAGTTTTAAATTGGCGCAACTCCAATTTCAACTATCCATTTATGTTAATCTATTTCTGCACCTTTCACCCCCCTTCACCTTCCCCAATCCGATCTCAGCCACAACAGCTTTGTCCAGAAGATAATGTAATTCCATGCTCTCAAATAAATTTCACTTATTTCTGTTACCACTTCATTGATCAGTATAACTCAGCCAGTTCTGCCTTCCCCCAAAACAGCTCTGATGTGTTGGCCACACCTAGCAACCTGAAAGAGTCTTTTTCCTCCTTTCACTTCTCAGTAATGCAAATCTGTTTGCCACAATGGCACATACAAATGGCAGTAAAGCACTAATCCTCACTAAGAAAGGCAATGAAGTTTTTAGCCCTACATGAGAGGCTTTTTAACATTGTCAAGTGGAGATAGCTTCCAGCCACCATAGTCTGCATTTTATCTGAATATCCTTCTACCTTGGAGCTTGCTTGTTCATGTTTTAGCAGGAACTGCAGCAACAATCAGTACAACTATAAGGAGGTACAAAGCCTTCTTAGAGCTGAGTGTCTGGCATGTAATTTTAGCACAAGCAATTGCCTGCACAGGAACCACCCTTTAAAAGAGCAATCACTGTGTAAAAGCCTTCTAGTTTATTTGTACCCAGCAAATAATCAACTCCTTGCTTCAATTTTCTGTGTATTACTCTATCCATCTACACAGTTAACAACATTTCATTTCAAAACAAAATGTACAGGAATTAGACAGCAGCAGGTAAATCAGTGTAGATAGGTGTATGCAAATCCATTTGATCAAGTTATGTACATAAATATATGTTATAGCTTATTTTATACTTAACAATAGAGAATAAAATGGACTGCATTACCAAGCAAACACAACATCTCATTTAAACACACACAGAAGTTATTTCTTAAAAAGCCATAAGAGTGTCCCTGAAATGCCATGAGTTTCTTTATACAGCAGGGAAGAGTTTGGCAATTTTTGGCAAAATTTTATTATCTAAAAGCAGCATCCCAGAAAAAGACCAGAAATAAGCACCTTAAGATAACATTCCTGAAGCTGCACCAAGATGATTCTTTCTAGAAGAATGCAAAAATATTTCAACATAAGCTCTTATTTATTTTGATTCTTCTCCTGGAAACATAAAACAAGGCAGGAATATATTCCATTATGCTACTCCCTTGTGTAGAGCAGAAATATACAGTCGCTGACATGAGAATGCATGCTACTGAGCAAGCACTTTTACTTGACAGTCTCACAGTTGGCACTTGAGGCTAGACTATTTTTTTTCCAAACAAGAAGGTAATATCTTAGTTGTCCAGTTTTGCTGTGTTTTAGGTATTACAGTACTAACACTTCAAGATTATAACATAGACCATGGGAATGGATTGTACAGAAATTTGAACAGCTGCTATGTTTTCTTTATTCCCCAATCATATTACGGAGATATAAAAAGATGTGTTGGGTATATCAAATCCTCCAAAGCCTAGATAAAATTGCTCAATAAAATGCAGTGTACATGCAGTATACCATAGCAGATCTTAAAAATTACTGAAACAGTAATTTCTACCTGAGGATGATAAACTATTAGAAATGCAAGAAACACAGAAGATTCACAAGCTATTTAAACTGCAGAGATAGGAACTGAAGTCTGCCAAGATGAGGAGACAGTTACCTTTAACACTGAGGGTGAATATCACTTCTACCATCTAACATTTCTTTAAAGCCTATAATAAATACTAAAAATGTAGAGACCTTCCTTTTAATTCCTTGAAACGTTTTCAGTGTAAAAATAATCTGTGCCTTAACTTTATGTTAATTCTGTGTTGTCTGGGTTTATAACAAATGACAGAAAAACACGAACAGAAGCCAACAAGCTCACAGGGTACTTGTAATCCAGTCTTCCTTCCAGTTTCAGAGAAAACTATAATTTTCCAGCATAGGTAGAAAACTAATTCAATCAATTCCTTTTATGGGACAGAAAGGCCCAGTAATCTGGTTCTCTGACTGAAACTCCTTGGTTAAAATGTCCAACTATAAGTTCAAACTCAACTTTGAATTTAACATAAGCACTTCCATGAGCAGCAGAACTAAGTATGTTTGGTTTCCAGTCACTTAGATTCTACGTATCCCAAACTCCTCATGTCTTTAACTCCAGCTGTGCTTTCATGACATCCTTGTCCCAGTATGCTCAGTTTGTTCTCCCCATTTCTATAGCATCTCTATATTCCTGACTTCATGTCCCCCATGGTACCCACAAATGTCCCGGCACACTCCAGCTTCCTCATATACCTTACACAACCCTTGGTAGGACCCTCCTCAGTTTGAGATCCACTCCATAGTCTCTGTTCCCAGCACTGCACTACTGCCACCACCTCATGTCTGCTACCTAGCCTTTTTTGCCTTGCTTTGCATACATGCCATGACTGTTTCAGGGGTATGTTTGTGTCCATTGACTAGCTAATGCAGACAGGCTCACAGATCAGGTAGTGACTGGCCCAGGACTGCTCACTGCACCAAGTGGGAAGCTACTCATCTCCTGTGTCTGGCATCAGTGCTCAAGCAAGATCAAATTTCAGGGCCAAAATGGTTTGAGCTAACTGCATCCACAATGCCTGCGCAGTTGAACTCAAGCACAAGCCAGTCCTCTCTGAGTGCCTGATGAGCAATTTCTCCAAACCCCAAATGACAACCAGAGTGCAAGGTAACAGCTAAGCCTCATGGATAAGCAAAGTTTTAGAATAAAATGTTTACTTGAATCCTATGTTAATGCAATAGCAACTGTGTTGATTAAAGGGTCTATTCTCTATCAAGCTGCTGGTACTCAGAAAACGTAGTAATTTATTACTTGATACCTCTTTCTCTCTTTAAATTGGATTGCAATTGGCTAAAAAAAATTAATGAAAAGAATTATTCTCTTTCTCCTACTCTTCTTCATATGCATAAATATACCATGATTACAGCCTATGGAAACAAGTCTAAAAAACACTGATATATGTAATTTACTTCAGCGGAGTTTGTGCACCACCACTGACCTGAAATTCAGGTCACTTCCAGTTGGACCATTGAAACAGGGAACATGTGTTTCAGAAATACTGTATGAGTACACAGCATTTGCAATGCTCTCAGAAGTCTTAGAATTCTATCAAAATCTCTAATACCTAAGCCAGCTATTCTTCCTTTTGGCACCTGGAAAAAATCTACAAATAGAATTTCAGACATAAATTTTCACCAAAGAGTCCAAAATATAACTGTGGACTAAGGCATTGAAGACCCTTTGCTTTATTCCCTGAAAGTAGACAATAATGGGAACTCAATCAACAGAAGAACTACTCATGCATGAAACAAGTATCAATATTTCTACTAATGCAAGTGACTGAACTTCTTAATGAGGAGCTTCAATTGATAGTCACTTTACTTACATTCTGTTGACTACTGTATGACTAGTGGTTGAACTCATCCAGCACTTGAGAAATGGGAACATACAAATCATTTTCTGATAATGTGGCAGTGATATCTAATTGCTTAACTATTTTTTTTCCTTTTTCTCTCAAACTAGATAAGGTTATAGTTGTGATTTTAGTACATATATATAGTTTTAATGGAAAGTATCAATAAACACATTCATTATTAAAGAGAATATTTTTTCTTTTCTGCTTATTTTGTGGTTTTCTATTGCTTATATTGCACATTTCATACTGCAAAACATAGTTATGCCCAATCCCTATCAATCTTCAGGGTTAATAATAGTGTTGCTTCAACAGCAGTGAAATATTGATGATGTAGCTTGTAACGCCATATGGTCCCCTAGGGTGGTCTTAGCACAGTGACCTTTTTTCCTATATTTTACCTAGAGATAAGACTGTTTTCTGAAGCTAAGTCAGACTCCTTATACAGTGGAATAGCTTGGCAGCAGGCAGAGGGACAGCAGCCACTTCCAAGCAGCATGATCAAGATTTCCTGGCAACATAAGCAATATAACTGGCAAAAGAGACAGAAGGGGCCATCTATCTGCACTTGCCAAGACTGGGTGATAAAGTTCACTGTTTTGGCAGTAGGCCAAATGTGAATTCCAATTCTTGAGAAAAAGAAAAAAAAACCTTAATGTCTGTGTTACAAGTGAAAAAATTACCACTGCCACACGTCACAGCCTTCTACAGAAACGCACTGGGGTTTAAGTGCTATTATTGCGATATCTTTCTTGCTTGTTCCTTTTAATTTAAAAAGCAAAGCATGCTACAATTGCTAATATTCTCAGGAAGCATAAACCGCACAGGATTGCACAACCTTACACATACCCATTATGATTAGACAACCGAAGCTTTTGCTGGTGCTGAAATGCTTCCAATACAACATGGTTGCATCGTGGTTGTGAAACAGGAGCTGTTGCTTAGAAGTACTCACAGACACCCTCCTGCCCTTTCCAATTTGCTTTCCCAGTTCAGTAGAATCCATTTTAATCTTTTACCAACAATAGTATTTATATTTGGGCACTTATGTGACCTCCAGACTTCATGGTGTTGCTCCAAATGCAACAAATTGCCATCAGGTAAATAACAGAATGGAAATGACAAAAAAATCAATCCAGAAATACTGAAAATGAGTGGAGAAGGTGTCTGAACATGTTGCTCTGCAATAAAACCACCATGTCCCATCTGAAATACTAATTTTTATTAGAGAAACCCTCCAAATTTTGGATATTTTGAACTAGTTGAGCCTAATACCATTTTCTAATTTTGCGGACTGCTTTACTCAGTAAGTGAAACTGATGAAGACTACTTACAGAGGAAGGTACTGACACATGGGGGAGATATTCTATGATTCTATGATGTCACAGCAGGTCCAGGGACAAAAAGAAAAGTATACACGTTTTATCTTGCTTTGCCTCTGGAGTTGACAAGTCCCATAGCATTCTGCTACACTGGCGTGGTTTCCCATATTTTAATGCTAGCTTTGTTAACAAATACATAGAAACACTGCTGAGATTAATTTTTTCATTTTAAAATCTTCTATATTTTAAACCACTTGTGGTTCTACTTTACGCATCTCAGTCTGAGGATAATCTGTAGTGTCTGGCTGAAGAATTTTTTTGTCTTTCAAGCACCACTCTTCTCCCTTCAAGCAACAATGGGTCATAAGGGATGGTAGACGACGTCAATTAAGGTTTAACTCCATGTTTGCCAATCTGAATTTCCAAAATTGGGGAATTGGGGATTCTGAAATTGGGGATTCTGTCAGACTGGTGTAGGAGAAGTGTGCGTGCTCCTCAGTCATACTAATAAAAAATATACTAAAAAACTATCGGAATACTTGAAAGTAACCCCAAAGCAAATATGTCTTCATATATGTTTTATTCAAGAGGCAGTACAGAGTTTAATGGACAGGATGGATTCCTCCCTCCAGACCAGATAGAGGGAACTGTGACTAAATCACAATTCTCTGGCTTGCTCTTCCATTAGCGCAGATATGAGCAGAGCAGGTTGTAGAATTGGAGTCTAGACTTAAAAGAAAAAGGGAACTTAGAATATTAATATAAAAACTCAGTTACCTGCTTAAAGCACTGGTGACTGGACCTCTGCTGGGCCAGAAACTACTCAGACAGCTGGCACATCATCTAAAAATCTACTGTGCTCTCTATCCATCCTGCTTACCTTCTGCTTAATTGGGAATAGAAATTAAAGCTTGTTGTTTCAATAGCAAACATTTTTTTGTAAGGAACATATCATTCCTTTCTTAGTAGATGACATCAAAAAGCCATGAAAGCTGAGATGTTATCAGAATGTTTGTATCAGAAATCTTTGTCTATAGTTTGCCCAATAAGGCTCTCAAAAGGTTCCTAAACAAAATAATGCCAGTGTGCAGTGCTGAAATTGCTCTTCTGTGTTTCATTGACTACTAGGGTTGTAATTCTGCCATCCTTACACATACTGGGTAATAACCACTTCATTATCCCCAAGCTTGCTTGCATACTACAGTACTCTGCAATACAACAGTGAGAGCATATGTGCATTGCCTTCACCAAAAGGACAATAGTGAATGGTTCCAGTTGACCTGTACATATCGCTCTCCAGGGCACACCAAGGTCTGTATAGAAAACAGAAACACTGAAAGCATTCTTCTGGCCGGTAACATTTCAAATACCATCAATACATATACAATGCACTCTAAATATGAGATTTGCTTACTACATGTGAATTGGCGGTCTTCAGCCTTCATTCTACACCAGTAGAACAGTGTGTCCTATGGAGAGCAGAGGAGATTTACACATTTTTCCTAGGGCACAGATACATTTAGGATTCACTCTTTCCAAGAACTTCATGTGCCTTTTCTCTGCCAGAACTCTACCTCTAACCCAATAGCAATGCCTGCACTCTTTCCTGGAGAGAAAAGTTCCGCATGATCCTCATGCATTCCTTGGACCCTTCTCATTGGACCCTTCTCATGCTAAATGACCATTACATAATCTTTTACTTAAATATGTTAATTTAAAGGAACTTTTCTAAAAAACTTCAGCCAAGGAATGTGTCTCAGCACCCAATGACTTAGTAGTGCTTATGTTTCCAAGGAATGCAACAGATTCTTAACTGAAGCGAACAGACAAAACTTAGTCTTTGATGCAGCCCCAAAACAGACAGTTGTGCTGCTTCCTATTTTAATTTCCCTAAATCGTAGCTCAGATTAAGTGGCAATGGGAAGGGTTGCTGGCTATACTGTATCTTCTATATGTAATTTGAGGGAGCAGAAATGAAGACAATTACCAAAGAGATTCTTAGAGAATAAAAATAAAAGCAGGAGTGTGACATGTTATTCCATTCAGGAGGAATCCTTGCACCTCCCTTCTCCCACACTCATCTCCGGAATTTTATTAGATTCATAGGGTTTGCCCTTCAGATTTGTTTGCTTTTTCTCTTACAATTCTGTGCCTTTTTCTATCTCTCTTTCTAGTCCAGTTTATGAAGACGGTATATCCACTAAAAAATCTTCATCTTTACAAAACATTAAGCACTTGTCAAGGCATTCCATTGAGGATACCTGCATAACCTTAGTATGTATTGAGCCATTCATTTAAGCACAATATTACTCCCCTGAATACCATCATATAGCTGGTGAACTTATGGAGCAGAAATATTTATTAGTTACTTTCCATCTATCAAGTAGCAATGTTAGTTCTTAAACTGGCTTAAAAAAAAAAAACCAAAACCAAACAAAAAACAACAAAACCAAACAAAAAAGCCCCAGACACTTCTGGCTTTGAATACTTTGAATATGATAATCCTGATGTGCAGAAGGGAACCGAAATCTCTGAGAGTTACACTGCATCCACTCAGGGACTTGGTACTCTAGGCTTGGAAGGACTTCTCACAGGCAGCAGATTAGCATTAACACTCTGCAGCTCCAGCACAATATTGCTTCTCATCTCCTCTTTAGGTTTTTAATGAGTGATTAAAGACTTCTCTTATAGCTACTCAGTAATCTATTCCAAATAACAGTTCAGCTACTGACTTCATGTATTACTGTTTTTCAAAGTAAACACAGCCACAAAACTGTTGCACTACAGAACTTTCTGTATCTGTAAAACTTCCAGATGGAAGATTGTGTGTTTCAGATATTCCTTTACTTCATTAAATATTCTTTGATTTTAGCTTGAGTAAAATTAATTCTGATTGAAATTATTCTAAGTGAAATCAAATTTCATTAAACGTGGTAGTAGATTTCCCCATGGTTTTTCTGTGAGCCGGCACTGCCTAGAAATTTCTAGGTTGATTGTATATTGTATGTTCTTAGATGGTACGAGTAGTTGGACAACACAGTAAACCAAAATCTTCCCTCTTGCGGTACAGCAAGTTAATTCCTCAGCCTATAGCTGTGCTCCTGAACAAGCTTGATAGGAATATGACAATCAAATGCAGACAGTCTTTTCTCTGATTTTTAGAATGCCTTTTAACAGTGCAACCAAAATGAGACTAACGACATGAGTTAAGCCAAATAAGAATCCAAGAGAAAACCCAATATTTATATTAACAGAAGAGAAGGGATGACATTCTACATCTGTCCAGCTCTAAGGAAAATCAAGGCCTCAGATACTTGTTTTTTGTGTTTTATACTTACCAGTGTTCATTGACGGCAAATGTTTGAAAGTCAAAGGGAAAGTCTGTAGCTCTTCACATGCTTAGTGACATTAGTAAATTAAGAAGACCTTGCCTCTGGTCACTGTTGCAGGTATTTCATAGACCTCTCCATTGTGCCAGCTATGCTTGCTTGCAGCAAAACAGCTTGGTCCTGGCGATCCTGCTTTTAGCTAGATCAGCCCCCTGATCTTGTTCACTGTGCAGCTATGCAACCTGCTGTGCTGGGGCAGTGATGGGGACTACAGGAGGTCAGGCATAAGGTAGCAGCAAGATGGGGACAAAGACTGCTTAGAGTTGCCCAGGCAGTGCTGAAGCCAAATGTCTAGGTTAGGAACTGCAGACCCTAACCCTAACCATTGAGTGTCATCTGTATATCTGTGCGTCCCCACAATAGAAAGAGAAACCAGAAAACCCCCTGATTTATCATTTCAATAACAGTTCAACAACTATTGTACTTAATATTTTTTCTGGCTAGTGTTAATAACATCCATATTAGAAAGGTCAAGGGCAATCTCACTGACAATACAATTGTTTTCTGCACCATCAGCAATTTATCAGCCAGATAAAATAAAAATCTCATACCTTGGAGCTTTTTGGGTATTTGCTCATACTAAAGCCTGCATTTTCCTTAGACCTTCTGTACCTATTTCAGCAAACTAACCATGGAAAAAGTACCAAAATTAGAGAGAAAAGGCTTAATTAGGAATAATCCAATTCCTACTCTAATTGCTTTCCTATTATTCATTCCAGTTTTACCAAGGCTGTTTAGCCTATAAGAGAAATTCTTCTATTAATGAAATTCTGGTGTAGTATTTTTGAGAGATCTCTTTGCCTTTTTTCCTCTTGATTCCTCAACACCACCCACTTCTCTTTCATTCACACACAAGCACCCACTTAGTTAATTGTGTGATCACTGAACAAAAAAATGAAGGCATGACTGTCCCTCATCAGATGTGCACAGAAACAAAATCTCTGCCCTTCAAGGACAGGGTAATTTCTGTCAGGCATTTTAAAGCCAAGGCAGGTCACTGAAGTTATTATTAGCTCTAATTAGCACTCCCACAAGCTGTTGAATTCTTTACCTGCAGCCAAGGGCACTCAATATGGTGCAGAATTTGCTAATATCTTTGAAAGAATCAGAGAAATAGCTCCTCTTTAGAAACACAGGTCTATTGCATGTGAGTAGGCTTTTGGTAACATTATGTCTGATCCACATACTAATGATGAAGCAGATCTATAGAAACAAAGATATGATGAAACTGTTCCAAAACAGAGGAATTCTACAAATGTCTAACCAGAACCTTAACGAGAAAAGGAAGACATCTGGCCTTACTTCTTATATGGTGCTGTAGTTTAAACTCTCTAGCAGGTTACAGACAATTCATACCCCATCTCATTTACAAGGCTGTTCTTTTAAGTTAGTGTTTTATGTAGGGATTTGAAGACAAGTCTGCAGGAAAACTGAGGTTTTCCCCTTGTAAGCAGCCCCCCCTTGAGAATTAGAGAGACCTGAACTGAATCACAGGGCTCCAAATAAAATACCCATCCTAATTTTGAAATTGGCTAAGAACTGATGAAAGCTCGGTAAGCCATTGCTTTTGTGTGTTAGGCACATTTCTAACAAAGTGCCAGAACAAGGGAGCACAGCAATAGCTCTCTTTAGTAAAAGGCACTGCTACAGAGAAATAGAAGGATTTATTTGAAAAAAGGAAAAAAAAAAATCAGCTATTTTGGGTCTAGAAGATAATCCACAGTATGACCTTTAGTCTAGAGATAAATCTCCTATGGAAAGGAAGCAAAATTGTAACAGGATTATAAGACGCAAACCAGGCAAAATATTTATGGGAGAACCTAATATAAAGGAACCTGGAGCCTAAAGCATTCACCTCCAAAACCGAGTCACTACCATCTATGACATGAAGTTGGAAACAACAGGAAATCTTAAAAGGCAAGACAGGCAAGGTGTGTCTTCAACTACCACTCCTTGCAAAAGCAAAAGGCAGAGAGTGAGAAACACAGAACAAACACTACTATGTTTGCAAAAATGCAGAGCCCAGCTCAGTGCAGCAAGACAAGTGGCAGCTTTTCATGAGCTGGACATGGAACCCACCAGCTGAAAGCTGACAACAGCTATCAATCAGATTGTGGGTTGCTTGTGTCACTGAACTACATTCAAGTTCGTGTCTGTCACCAAGAGGCTGCCGCTTCACCACAAGCTCCACCCAGCAATACACTCATATTGTATCCATTTTCAAACAGCCAAAAGTCAATCACAGAGCTGGAAATAAGGACCCTAGGATATACATCAGCCCCTTCCACGCGATACAACACATCACACTTTGTGGCTGCAATGGTCAGCCAGCCCCTTCTGACTTTATGCCACCCTTAAAGTACCACTCAAAATTTTAAAGAACAACTCCACAACTCCAAAGCACCAGTAACAGTAATAGTCACAGTTTTAGCGTTATCTCTAAATCACTTTCCCTGAATTAAGAGCTATTTGTTGCTGTCACAGCTCTGAATTTTTTCTATATTTTTTAGAATATATCAATTCAAATGTGTGAGGCGTTAAATACACTTTAGAACAACAGCTGTTAGCTCAGAGGAGGGATCTGGACCCATAAGAAAGTGCTCCAGCATACGCTGATATTTGTCTGATATTTTCAGTGAGCCAGTATGCATCTTGGTGAACTTGGAGGGTCGGCATAGCAAAGGCAGCAAGAAAATCCAGGGGATTAGCAAGTACATAGAAAACAAACATCTACAGAACTTCTGACTTTGCTTTTCATGCTAAATCTCTAATGTCAAGCTCTCTAACATCTCATCTTTTTTACCATCTATTAAAAATGATGAAACCAGTGCTGAGGTAGCTTTGTTTTAAAATAATGTTTTAAAATATCTGTCTTCAGCAGAACTGTTCTGTGCCTCAACATAAATGTTACTGTTCTCAGCAAAGTCTTCTCTCAGAAAAATCCTTTTTCCCGTTCTCATCAGGTTTGACACATACTGCAATCTACGATGCATCATTTACACATGGGCCACACCACACAGTGGTTACACTGATCATTATCCACTCATCATCTAATAAGATGCTAAGCAGGATTCTAAAAGGCAATAATTGTAGTTTTCACTATTAGTAAACCCAAATATTCAAAAGCCTTCACTTTTTAGAATTAAAATGACAGCTCTCTCAGTTCGCTTTCAGCTTACCTTTAAGAAGCCATACAAACAAGAAATGCTTGATAAAAAAGGACAATCTTTTCTTGACAAGGTATTTTTTTTGCAGTTAGGAGAAGAGCGTTTAAGAGCAGCAGATGCAATATTACATAAAAGCCTAAATGCATCATTCTTAAATGATCACTCAGGTTCCCTTGATCTGCTCAAGCCCAGTGACCCTTGGAAGTTTGCTCCATTCCATCAAAATAACATGTAATCATATGTAATCCAAACCGAGGTGACTTCCTCATTTCTATCAAGTTTGTTCCTGGAAAGGAAATAATCCAATCAGGGGAAGGAGTCAAAAAGAGACTTGTTCTACAGCTTAAAATTTAGGGGTTTTGTAAAAATAAAGATATTTCCCATAGTCTCCAGTCCTAACCAGTAAGTCAGAAAATAGAACAGCAATTACTGAATGTATTAGCACATGAAGATTAAGCTTCTGGAATCAAGCTAGGCTCTTGACATCCCAATCAAGTTCTTAAATAACATAAATGATGCAGTTCTCTGAAATGTTTTTTGCATTGTGAAGCAGTCAGATGAAATACGCATGTTCTTAAATAGAACTTATAATAAAACTATTCCTTGTTTATTGCAGTAAAGGCTGGCTGTAAGCACTGCTTGCAATATGGCAGCAAAATGTGAATTAAAGTAACAGAAAGTAGCATGCCAAAAAAGGAATCTGAAAGCAATGAAAGAGATGTATATCCTTTTTGCTCTTTGTTTCATTCTTTGCTGGCTTTAAAAATAATTTTCATTAGATATATCACTTCAGACTGAAAATAGGTACCCCAAACACAATCAGCATGAAAAAGAGACACCTTTTTCTTCTGCTTTGGTTTTAGCTTTAGGTACTTTTTTCTTTCCCCTGATGGTATGTCAAGAAAAACGTTTATAGAGAATCATCTCCATGTCCTCAAAGGTAAATTTTTGTTTCAGGAAATTTCCCATTACTTTAGAAATAGCTGTCTCAGGACTGCTTGCACCACTCTCAAGAGTGGGTTTGCACCAAATCCATCTGCCAACTGCTCCTTGCTCTCACAGCGTCCTTTACCAGGCATGGCCCCCACTGCAGCTGACATTGCAAAACCTTCCTGTCCTGAACCACACACCCAGGTAACTGATGCCTGTGGCCCACCACCACTCACATGTGCACTTTTCCTTCTTGGGAGGACAAGTGTGACATTCCTGAGTAACCAAAAAAAAAAAAAAAAAAGAGGCAGGAAAAGCAAAAATAAAGGAAAAAACCCCAAACAACTTGGGTGGAGAAAAGCTGCACATTAATGTCAGGTGATTGAGACTACTTGATTCCTTCTGGCAGACACCTCTGTGCCTGCTTTCTAGCACACACGGTTTTCATATCGTCCACTTACTGCAGGGCTCTGGAGAACACAGAAAGAATGAGTCAAAATCTCCACAGTCAGGGTTTAGGCTCATTTAAAATAAATCTGAAATGTGGCCATATCCCTAAAAATCCAACTTTGATTTATTTTATAAGAAGCTCAACTCTTCCTAAACCTATTTATAAGCTCCATCTTATGCACACTGAATATCTTGCTAGCAGCATTTTATTTTTAGAAGATTCATTTGCCTGACAATTTTGCAGACTCTACTCAACCAGTCTCCTGATAAATTCAAATTAAAAACATGATAATTAAATACAGAGAAGTATTTCATCCTGTCACAATCTTTGGCTGTTTGAAATATCAGAAGCTGTTATAAAGAAACTGATTTGTCTCCATAGCAAAAAGAAGATAGATACCTAGAAGCATGTCCACATTAACCAGTCTGTTGCAAGATAGTTTTTAGAGGAAGGCCCAACCACCCTAGACAAATTGTAGGCATCCTCCATAACATTTGGTGTTTGAAGACATGTTTACTTTATGATTTTGGCTCTACCACTGGCTCAGATTCCAGCTCTCCTGCTTCTTTGGTCAAGGTGGTCTTTTCTCCAATGCAGCATGGAGATGACTGCTAACAGTTCCTCTGACGCATGTCAAATCATCCCGTGTACTAATATGTCTTACTCACAATTTGTAGAATTTACAACTAGATTAAATGTCAAACAGAAAAATACAAATAAGAGAGTCCTCCAAACAAATTCATTTTGCTGATCCCGTAAGTAACTTGAAGCTTATGTTGCCAGACTTCAAAGCTCCGTATTTCTTTCTTCATAAGATAATCTACCTTACTTTTTAGTAAACACACTGAGCCCACACAGTCCTACTGAATATTAACTTTGTATTCAAGTTGGCAAAACAGGTCAGCTATTGTGTCCTCTCTGAATACTGCTCTTATCTGACAGCTGTACGAGTCAGCAACATCTTGTTAAATACTGGCTTCTTGTATCATATGCATAACCACTACAGCATCTTGATTAAATGAATGATGCTCACTGAACATGCCCTAGGCATGTCTAGTCCAAAACTAATAGAGCAGCCTTTAGGTGGGACAGCAATAGCCACAGCCCAGAAGAGCTTCTACCAATTCCTTATTTTTTTCAATCAAATAGCTGTTTGATTGGACTTAAATAGGATCTAAACTCAAATGATCTTATGTACATCTCAAGGCTGCACTGACTTAATTTATGCCTCCAGGGAGAGTTAGATTTCAAAGTGTCACAGGGCAAAGCACTACAATAGTTTAGTCAAACACCTCGTAGGCATAGGAAGAAAGGAGGTGGCCCAGGACTGCTGCTGGAACAGAAGTGAATATTGAGTCTTCACACCTACACCATGTGTCACATGTGTAACTGTGCTGGACCGTCCAGGCATGTTCCCTGCATGCTGGCCAAACTACTTACTGACACATTTATATCTTGCAGAGCCAACGACAAAATTAGGAAAACTGACTCAACTGTAATCTGTTGCCTGGAAGGTTTAGGACACTTCAGTGCCAGCTCTCTACCCTAGGCTGAAATGCTACAGTAAACTTGTTTATATGTTTCACTGCCAAACTACACTCAACAGAATGTAACAGCCATTTGATTGAAAGAATAAAGGAATGGAATTAGAAGGTCTTCTGGGCTGTGGATGCTGCTTTCCCACACTTAGCCCTAGGCAGCCTCCACCCTTTGGGATCTCCACCCTTTGGGATGATGTTGCAGATATACTATGTGACATGGTTGCTGTCCAAAGGAATATTTAGTTCAAATAGGACTGACTATAACAGGATTATTATTTAGACAGTTTTCATATTTTATTAGTAACCTATTGGAGAAAAAGAATGGGGAATTTTTGAAGATTTTTTTGGTTTTCCCATTTTACATTCATTCCAGCCCCAAACAGACTGGCCTGGGAACTCTTCTTAATTGCAGCAGATAGCAATATCCATTTGAAGGATTATGAACATCGACTACTCTGTTTCCACCTGGACTTCAGGATAGCAGAAATACAAATAGGTTGTCAGACCTCAGCTGAGAACTTCTGGCCTCATTCAAGCTAGCTAGCTAGTGAAAGCACCCTTGTGTCAGGGACAAAGAGACAAGGTGAATGTGGACTAGAATTTCATCTTCTAATGGCATGTTTATAGTCCTTCTATTCTCCACTTCTTATAAAATAAGAAAGAATATTTTACTTCTATCTAGAGTTTGAAGGAAAATACTTAATATTTTCTCTTCCACAAATATCTCATGCATATATTTCAGATAAAAACATTTCATCATCTGAAAAGCTCCAGTAAAGGCTGAGTTGGGAGAAATATATTAGAGAAATAAGAATTATTATGCGCAATGGAAGGAAATGGATGCATCAGTTCCACCAGGGACCATCCCATAGATGACAGAAAAGTATCTAAGAGATAAAAGCAATTAAAATTAAATTGGAAGGTTAAGAATTTTGGACAAATTTGTTATTTCGGTTCCGCTTGGTTCTAGTTGAAACTGCAAACATACTGAAGCACCACGAGAAATGCTGCCCTGCCCTTATGATCTCTCTTGTGATTTCTGGAATGCTTCCAGTGTGTTCTGACATTCACTGTCTGATATACCAAGAAATCGACACAAAAATATGTTGACGTGAAAGTTCCAGGTCAGTTCCATGTGGCAGATCAGGAAAGTTCAGCTGGCAGGGGTGGGAGAGCAGCTCCCAGGACACTTATAAAATGAACCATTATGACAAAGGTTGTACAACCAACTGCAGACCTCTTACATTAACTTAATTATCCTGAAAACAACTGTCCAGCAAGGCCGGCAGCTAAAAAATGTCTGTGGAGCAAAGCCTGTCCCCACAAACAAGCCTATGCCCATGCAAGAATAATAGCATTGGGTTTGTTAATAAAAACCAAAATAAGCCCTAACTCCACTCCCAAAAAGCCCTTGTCCATGACTAAGTAAAACAGCTAGCAAAGCTGCTAATAAAAGAAGCAATTAAGCTGAAAGACTGTGAAGGCAATATCCTTAGGATAAAATGAACATTTATTTTAAGGAGTATTTTTCCTTACATTTCAACAAATGTGCCCCAAAAGGTGGCTACCACACAAAGCACTACTTCAGAGCCACACAGCACCACAGAACAGTCATCTACTGAAAGCTAGAATACCTGCTGCATGAAGTTAGAATTCAGAATAGTTAGAATATGTACACTGTAATTACATAGCTGCATAATTACAGTTAATTACCTAAAAGATTAGGAAGGAACTTGTACAAAATAAAGGAAACTCCTCCTGCAGCTAATGGAAGGTTTTGCTAATAGATTTGTCAGGTCCAGGTAGAAGAAAACATATTTCTCTTTTAAAAAATAACATGCCTTTTATGAGATTCTGCAGTTGAAAATTATGGCAGTTATTAAACTCACTGCAGAGGGATAATAGATGGTTCTAATACAAAAAGAACTGAGTGGAGAGTGACTTTTTCTGCTTGCAATGCCAGTTGTTTAGTCTAGGCACTCTCCCATAAATCTGAACAAAATCCATGACACTGCTGCAAAATGAAATGAGAGAGAACAAACAGCTTCACTTTCATTTCTATCAGCTGACCCAGCCCCCATGTAAAGCGTGTGATATATCTCCAGCTGATAGCTACAGGAGCCTGAGAAGCAAGCAATATCCACCAGCACTCAACACAGTTGCAAACAGACTATCTATTGTCAGACATACACATTAAAAAAAACCCCTAAACTCCAAACAACCCCCCCAAAAAAAAACCCTCAAATAAAATTAAAAAAAAAAAAAACACCAATGAAACAGAATGAAACTAACCCCCCTGCTAAACAGCCAGGCACAAAATGACAGCTTGATCAATAAATGCAATCAAACAACGTACCATCTACATTAATAGATGCAGTGCAAACCATGGATCAATAGAAAATACCTGTAAAGTACAGAGCAGAGATAGTTGCCCATTGCTGTCAGTGACAGCAGCCAACGTGTTCGCCACATTCCATTTGATTATAAATTCTCATATTACCTGTGTAGCTCAGATTGCACCTCAAAATAATCCCGAGTTACACAACTTCTACTGAAATCAGATTTTAAAATTAATTACATGGCTCTGGGGA
>JAOEHY010030362.1:0-12997 GCA_025447955.1 Psilopsiagon aurifrons | reverse complement strand
CCCTGGCAGAGCATGAGGCTCAGAAAGTCCTTGTCCAGACCAAACATCACTAAGCCGTAACTAAAAACATTGGTGTTTTCAGCGCTGTTCTCAGGCTGAAAGTCAAAAGCACAGCACTGCGCCGGCTGCTGAGAAGGACAAAAATGACTGCTACTGCTGAACCCATGACAACATTATGACCTAACTAGCTTGTACTCATGAAGTGGACTATGATATACCATTTTCGGCTATGTTCAGGGAAAAAAGTCACTGAGATAGTAAATCTGCAATTCTTGCCCATACTTGGCCAATTGCTATATTTGCCTGGAGTTACCAGGCTTGCTCTCAGAAGACAGCAAGGGCAATCTGTTTCCCACGAGATTAAATGAGGGCCAAGGGTGACAGCAAGGCAGGAAAAGCAACTAGCTCCTTGACAGAACTGCCATCACATAATGCCTACACAAGAAGGGAAGAGGAGGCTCAGTGACAGTAACCAGCTTCAGCTGAGTCTAGTGAGTGCCTGACAAGCCCCTCATGATGAGACATGATGATGATGATTATAAGGTTGAGCCTGGATGCCAACCATAGTCATACTTAATGCATACCTCATGCTACAGCTATGGACCAAGTGCAAGGACGTGAAGTTAAAATGCAGTTGTCAAATGAAGAGGGTGAAACTCCAATGAGCTACATTCGTTCTCACAGCTCTTTCTCATACAGTAGTCTGACATAGGGTTTCACAACTGCACCACTGTAGGGAGCTGCAGGGAAGAGATTGCAGAGACTGATGGTGTGCTCACCTCTATGGTGCTTGCTCATATGGTTGAAAGTGTAAGTTAAGGCCCAAAGCTTGTTGTATCCACTCCTTTATACAATTAGGAAGTCAAATCTTGTGAAACTGCAAAATTGTCAGGAAATACCGGAATAAAATCTGATAAGAGGTAGATAGCTTCTTCCACATTCCTGACATGTATATAGAAAAAAAATTTTGGAACAGCTTAGTATGAAGTGCAGTAGACAATAACATAGGGAGATGGGCTACAGCTACAGTTTAGATTGCTCTTACAATTCAGTTTTGTGGCTTCTCGCATATACCAGGCTTTGTACATACTTTGATTCTCAGGTCTCTCTGTTCCTAGTATAGCATAAAGAGTTAACAAAATTGTTCAACAGTTTGCTTCCTTCCTTTTTTTTTTTTTATTTTCCTTCTTTTTCCCCCTTTTTTTTTCTTCCCCCCTAAAAAAAGGTGGTTTAATTATTTTTTCTTTAATATGATTTGTTTATGTTTATGTACTTCTTATCTAGTTCCGGTTAGACAAACCCATACCTGCAGCTCCTGCATCTCAGCTTTTCACAAAATATTTACAGGAATTAGAACCTAATTAACTCTGATTAGGCGTTTGAGTGAATCAGACAAAAATCTTGACTTTACCTTTAAAAGCTTTAATTACAATTTGGCCAAATTTCCAATTGGATGCAAAGATTTAATGTGATTGCAAAAGATTACAGTTCTGGCTGAAGTAAATATTGTAATTTCCACAATCTTTTCTCTAAGGATTCTTTCAGTCTTCATGATTCCATCTCTTTTAAATGAAACAGTGATTTATATTGACTGCACCATATACTTCAGTATTTTGGGTTGTCTTTGCATCAGCAGGTACTAATTGGTCAATTTTGTTCATCTTGAAGCTGAAATGCTATGTGACGGAGTTAGTCAAGGAACCTAAGGGAAGTGATTCAGGTACGAAAAAGGAAGCGAGTAATAGACTTAGTTTATGTCCAAAGTGTATTCAATATATATATATGCACAGAACATAATGTTCTGCTGCATTCTAAGGGTATATCAATATATATATATGCACAGAACATAATGTTCTGCTGCATTCTAAGGGTATGTTCGTGTTTCTACACTTAAGGATCAGTTTCTATCTCTTCAGGTCTCTGTTTATAAACATATAGACACTTCTCATATACACAAACATATAAAATGCAGAAAATAATTTCATCCATTCCAAATTCGAGATATAGGAGTGTTTTGAGTTACATCTGTTGAACAAAAGCCAGTTTATTTTTGCTACGACCTATCAAATCTCTAGAAAATATTTCCTGTCTTTGCTTTGAGTAACAATCCCATGAAGATGTGGCTCTGAAAAAAAAAAAAAAAAAAAAAAACACAACAAAAAAACCCTAAAAGCATTGATATGTTGATGATAATTGTTAAGTGAACTTGACAGCTATTGTTACCAGACTATTTTAACTCTGTTTTCCTATGGAAATATGCTTATGCAGTCATGCTATTACTGTGTGCATCCAGTGAAGTGTGAACCCATTTGCCAGTTTCATTTCACATGTGGCAGAGTGGGGGGAACTCAAACATAAAGAAAACCTTCCAACTTTAGGGAAACTAGATAACTAAATACAGGAAAGAAACCTTATTAAGGCCCCCATAAAGAGAAAAAGCTATAACATGAGCTCTCGCTGGGGAGTTCAGATACAAAGCAGAGATCTGTATGGAAGAGTTTCAACTGAAGCTCATATTTTATTAAAATCTCACAAAATTAGTTAATCCCAAGGTAATTAATTAATTTATCTGAAGAAATAATTATTCATTAATTGACAGAATGATTTTTTAAGGCAAGGTTTGGGCTTACACAATATTACTTTGGTTTGCTGTACTGATGTTTTGCATCAGTTTATTATTTGAATACATTTGTTAACATTCAAAGTTTTTTTTTCCTTCCCTTCCATATTCTCCATTTCTATCCCACATATTTTCTTGTTTTCTCTGAATATGTCCGAGACAGCTTTATATGCCCTATGTGTGAAATTCTCCCCCCCACCTCATGGGCTACAAGGAGCCATTTACAGGTTCAGTGACTATTATAACTTCCTTGAAGCTGCCATGACCTATTCAATAGCTTTCTGTAGAGTCAAATGACTGGAGGGACAGCAGGAAGAAGCAGGGTAGGAAAAGCAGCTTATCAAGTTTTCAATAGTTGGAGTTAAGAAGGGTCAACCACTCAAAAAGTCTTTTAAGAAGTGCTTAGCTTCCCTTTCTGCCTAGTAGAGTACCCCAAATGTTACCCCTTATTACCCAACCCTAACAAAATCCACTCTTGAAAAAACAACACCGTTTACCTTTTCAGGGGGTTCAAAGACATGGGACCTACCTCTTACTCAGGTGTGTTAGAATGAAAACTAGTATGTTCTAGAGGGTACAAAAAGACTGCACATGTGCAGATCAACCTCACCTGGGACCTGCCTAAAAATTTGAGGGCTCCATATAGGATGAGGTCTGGACACCCCACCTTGCCTAAGTGATGCTGTAAGTACATGTGTGCCTGGTCCTGCTACCTGCTGTTTTGCCCTCCTGGATGGAATTGTTGAATGGAACTTGGACTCAGCTTATGTACAGCCTTATCTTTACTCCTGCTTCTAGCCCAGACTCCTGTCATTTTATACTGGTCTGGCTGGACCAAGATTTTTGGTGCTTTTTACTGGCTGAGCTGTGGACCTTATTAATTTCCTTGCTTTGTCTGGGTTGGCCTCTGGGACCTGTTGCTAGCACCACCCCTGATGTGGTACCATGGGACTGCACCCTGTAGGAGCAACACTGCCCAGCCTGGAGTGCTGGGGTCATCATAGCTTCTGGCTCATATCTGTCCCAGATCATTCCCATTCCTGCAGCTCACTGGCAGCCACAACAGTTATTCTGAGTAAACATTTTAAAATTAAACATATGTAAATAAAAAACACAAACATACTTTTAAAAAATCTGTTAATGTTATTAGCAGTTTCATTGAAATATTTAATATGAGAAATGCTTAGGCATTAAAAGAACTAGTTAGTGGGTATGTATTGTGGGGTTTTAGTTTGTTATGTTACTGAAATGCTCTGATGGCAGTGGAGCAAAAGCAGCTGTTCTAACTATGAACATTTTCTACATTTGCAATGAAGCTTAAAAGCAGACAGCCAGATTGCTTGCGTGTTTTGAACAAAACCATCAGTACCTGCTAGGATAAGCCTCAGATTAAGTTTCTCATAACATCCGTCCAAGAAACACAGTGAAATATCATTTAGAAAGAAAGTGCTAATCTAGTGCAGTGCTTGCTTTCACAACTTTCACAGGGCACCGGATGCATGATTCTGTCATTGAGAAAAATGAATATTAAAATATTAGAATTTAGATATGACTAAGTTTGGCTTATTTAAACTTTGGGTCTATTAACATGGGAATGTAAAAACAAGATACTCAAAGTGATTGATACAGTGATTTCCATGAAAAACTCAAAACCTATTCAGGAGCCACATTATTTTCCAATACTTAGAAGAACATAAGCCTTAATAAGAAGGGTGATTAGAGTTTCAGCATTCAGCATTTTTGCTTTCAGGAAAACTAAGGTGAAATCAAGACTGAGTCCATTTCTGTCATGATTGTGGCATCAGTTTTTGTCTGTCCATTAGCTCCAGGATCCCTGACTCAGATGTCTTGCTGCCTGTGTCAGACCAAAGTGTTTGGCTGGGTTCTAAATCCACCACTTAGATTAGAAATGAGTCTTCAGTGGCTGTTGTAAGTGAGAAAAAAATATGGTCTGGGGTCAGAGCCACTGGGATGTCCATTTTAAGAACAGAATTTTGCTAGAATCTCAGATTAACAGATAAATATTTAAAAATCTAGTTTATGTTTAGTGCTTGCCATGGTCTTTTTTTCCTCTCTTTGCCTTTACCCTTCCTGATTTTCAAATTTAAACTATCTCCACTTGGCTAAGATGGGAAGCAGAAGTGCTGAAATATCTAATTTTATAAGACTTCCAGCCCAGCTGTGGAGAATCAAGTGGCTTTAGACAGTTGGAATAAAGTTTAAAAGAGTATCCACAGTTTTTGGTGTTTGTTCAAGTGTTGAGTTACTTTGTAGTTTACCCATCACTCTTTGTAATGTATTAGAAAGTAAACATAGTCCATCAGTGCATAGAAATTATAAGAAAGTAAATCTGCTCCTGACCTTGCTGTCCAGTTGCAGGCATGGCAGACTTTAATGGGAGTTTCATATAGGGAATGCCTTCGTGATTAGACATCTGTACCGCAAATGAGATAATATGTATTAATGTGTGTGTTTTCTCTCTGGAATCAATTACAAGGGAGAAAAGAAAACTGAATATAAAAACTTTCCCACAGGCTGAGCTGTACAACTACTACCACTTGCCTATACAGTGCAATTCTAGAAGTAAGCATAGCAGAAGAAATGCAAAATTAAAAGGTATGGGCAAATGAATGGCACACTTTTTCATATGATGTTTGAAACTAGAGGAAGGGGCAAGTGATGCAAAAAGCTTTTTCTTCCTTCAATTACAGAACCTGTTAGAGGGTCCGAGAACAAGACCAGTAGACTGCCTAAGAAGCAACCTGTAAGAAAAGCTACTGAGGTTTTGAAAAAAAAATAAAAAGAAACAGGCTTTTCCTGCCTATTTCAGTGGAAGACAAATGACCTCTTTCAGCCTCATGACATTCATATAATGAAAGCAAGGTCATTGTTATGGGTGTAATGGCTCTGTGATGCTGTGCAAAAGTGACCCTGAGATTGTGTCAAAAAATTATTTGCTATTAAGGATCTGGAGTGACCAATTTCTACATTTGGAATGACCAAATTTTTACTTCCAGAGAGGAAATTCCTGAATTATTGTAGGCTTCACAGGTCAGTGAATGGTGCAAATCTGTGTAATGTGCTTCCTCCAGCACACTGTAGTCTGCCTCTTCTGTGGTTCCCACTTTGAAAGTGGTGTCTTCCTTGGTAGTCTGTGGAAGCAAAACTGCATGTTGGAGAGGGCTGAAAAGCACCGAGACAACTCTATGGCACCCAGTGCTAGCTTCCCTTTAAAACTCCTTCAGTCATGTTGGGTCTACAGCAGCAGGGAGGAGCTGGAAATTTCCCTTTATCTTGCTCTTTATAATCCCTGATTGAGTTGAAATCTTTGCACAGAGGGATGCAGTGAAAATGGCTAATCAGCATGCGAAGAGAGAAGTGTATTGTTCTTGCTGTGTCTGGTAGCTCCTAGGTATAACATTCTTAGTCAGGGACAAGATAAAAATAACCTTGTTTTTTCCCTGATTAATATCCTGAGGACAACTGTGAGTTGACTTGGCAGTCATGGGGTAACAGTTGATGATCTTAAAGGTCTTTTCCCACCTAGTTGATTCTATAATTCTATGAAGTATGGTCATTTCGGCTAATTTATCATTTTTGGGAAGTCCTGATGTCTCCCCAGTCCCCAAAAGAAAATAAAATGTTTGCTCTTTATTGAACTTTCCAAAATGTCAGATGTTTCTACCAAATTTACTAGAAAAAAAGCAATGCAGATATAGGACTGAAAGTGAGTGTAAACGCTGAGTTGAATCCTAGTTAGTGAGAAGACAGTGGAATCCAAGTGAGTGAGAAGAATGGTAGATGACCATTTAGACATAGCATGTGGGAAATGCCTCTTTAGAATTAAATGTTGTGGGTTTTTTTGTGTATATTGGAAATACTGTAATTACAACAAACAAGAAAAAGTTTCAGAAAGATGAATCTAAATTCAGGAATGATAGAAAGATACTTTAGTGTCTTGCATACATCTTCATATGCAAGCACATGTTGCCTTTCATGCTCTTGTTAAAAAGTTGTGCCTTTGAAAAAAACATTCACAGTAAGGATCTTCCTGGCCCTCATCTCCCTCCCTCCTCTCCCTGCCCCAATAAAGCAGACTGAGAATGCTCTGGAAGTACTGGAGATCTTTCAGAATAAGTTAAATCTGCCAAGAATGAGATAGAAATAATCAGTTCTTTGCTGTGATTTTTTGACATTTTGGTGTTGCTATTGTTTTTGCTACTCCTTGAATCCCTTCCAGTTCGCAGCTTCACTGATTCAGGAATCTCAGAAGCAGCCATGAATCCTGCCTCCAGGAAAGTTAGCTCATGTAAAGCAATTTCATATAATGAGAGACTTAATATGCCTGTTCACTCACTTAGATGCAAACCGCAGAATCTAGCATATTGTAGCTTTCAACAATTTTGGAGTTGTTGTATGACAGTATTTGAAGGTTGAGTAGCAAATACCTCCTTCCAAATCTGCTGTGCCCTGAAGTGGGCTTGTTTCAGAGTTACATGGTTGCTGCTCTAATAATAGGACAATATTCTTTTCCCTCTCACGCACACGGAGGCACTGAGGTACCCTCTTGCATATGTATTCTCCGATTTCATGTATACTGAGATATCTTAATCATGTCACCTTGCCCTAGGCTTGTATTCTGAAAGCAGACTCGATCCTCTCTGCGCCCCATGAATTGTGTGCGCATGAACACTGAAGAGGGGATTAAAAGTAAATTGCAATGACTTGGAGATTCTGCTCTTGAGTGTTTCTGTTCAAAGCTAATTCAGAATTTCATCACCAAATCCTACTAAGCACAGAAAGTTGACAAGTCATAGCTCTGACGTTTTGAACAGTGCAATAGATTTTAATATCAAAAGTAATTAAACCTATGCCAGTTTAAAAACAGCATAATCTGCTCAATAAGGTAGAGATTGATTCACATCTGGAAGTACTTTTTTTTTTTTTTTTCCCTTAAGCATAAAGTAGAATTCTAGAACTGGCCTTGTCTAGCTATTAAATGTGTTTTTCTTTCTGTTCAAAACATATTCATAATTGATAAATTTCTTACCCATGAGGAGACTGAAAGAACTTTTCCTTTACTACAGTTAAAATTTGATTTGGGTCAGAATTTAAATTCAGATAATATAGCTCTTTGCAGTAGTTTATACTGAAACTAAAGTCAACTGCAGTAAAAAAGAGCAGTCATTGCTTCCTAAAAAATGAAATAATATACATACAGTATAGCTAATATTTGGAACAAAGGGTGGAAAAATGTTTAATATTGTTTACGAAGTTTTTTCAGTGTTATTGTGCAAGATTGGGTGTTATTTCAATTTTTTTAATCCTCTACTTTTTAGACTACAGCTTACTGCTAAAGACATGCCAGTAGGTAAAAAGTAATATAAAAGTTGTCTTGGATTGCCAGACTTTCATAATGCATTGCTACTGAATTGCAACAAGATCATTAAATGGATCAGGGAGCTAGGCCTGCAGGAAGGGAGGGAGGTTGGCACAAGGCATTTTTTTAATTTAACTCTGTTGGAGTATTTTACAGAATCCACAAGTGACATTTATCAACAGTGACAAATTTACAGACTGAAAGTCTTATTTTTGAGTGTATTAATTACCTTTCATTTGAATATATGGCAGGTATTTGCAGTTTGAACACCATCTGTTGAACTGGAGCTTTGGTTGAAATGATGGGACACCTCAAAGCGACCCATCTTATTTACATAACTGAAATACTTATAGAATATTATGACATAATGATGACTTGACTGGTCTGTGGTTAATGCTGTGATGTAATTAACCAGCTGTAGAGGACAATACTGTTCAGTGATGGCACTTATGATGACACCTCTTTGGCTATTAGGAGTCAATTATGTTGTTGCAGTTGTTCCATTCTTCAACCAGAGAAGCTTAACACTTCTGCCTTGCATAACCCAAACCATGTTTGAATCAGAAAGGGTAGTTTGTTTTCATTTTGCATTTTTATTTTAAACTCCTCCTATGTATTGCCAGAAAAATAAGACTGTGAACACTATGTTTTTAATCTGCTCCACTCCCTGTGTATATGCCTGCCAATGTGATTACTTACCTTAGATTCAATGAAGAAGAAACATCCAGAAATGTTGACTTCACCCATGGCATTGTAATCCTTAATTAGATATACTACAGTGATTTGCCATAAATATAAATACATAAAATGAAATGGATATTTTAAAGCTAATTTTGAAAGATATTTAGAACCCAAATGAGTAACTTGGTATCACATTATATTATTTTAAAGATGTTTGCCAGGTCTCAATAGAGCTTTTAGGCACAAATATGTTTATGCAAAAAAGTATACTGCATAGATTAATGCTCATTGCAGAAGATGAGCATATATTCTAATAAAAAAATGAGAATAGAGTTATTAAAAGGTAATCAGACTTGCAATGAATTTTGCTAATTTTGGTGATTAAAACTAGGCTTTTAAAGTTGCTTGCAATGAACAGCAACAAATATCTAAGTAAGGTCTGTGAACTTCTCATTACTGCAGTGCCTAATAGTCACAATTTTTATCTTGTAATATCCTATGAAATTGCCAGTATTGTTTTTTCATAGTATATGATTAAGGTACATCAATAATGATCTGTCACAAAGTAACATGAATTCCAATGATGATAGACAGACTCTTCCTTCATCTAAAATCAAAATAAAATCAAATAACTTTCTATTTGTGTGTGATATAGAACTGTTTGAACAGTTCTTCAAAACAATCCTTATGGATTTGAAACTGAATGTATCAAGGCACAGAAATATTGTCAGTCATATATTTTTCAAAAGCCAGTTGCAAATATGGAATGATACGAATATCAGTGAAAGTGAATAACTTGCAAGTCACATCCCAGAAGAAATAAATTTTAGATAGTTGGGACTTTTCAATGAAAATAATCAGACCCTCAATATTGAATGATTACCTGGAAACATAGCTGTTATGTTAATGATACCATTAGAAGAAAACTCTTCATTTCGTTCCTTGGTTAACAGGTTCTAATGTGGGTGAGATGCCATAGGATAGTCAGTGGTTTGGATGCTGCCTGCACATACACAGAAACATCTTGAATATTCATCTCTAACCCTCTGCATCTTCCTGCACCTCATCTCCTACATTCTCCCATGATTGTGGTAATTCTAGGGTGAGCTTTAATGAATTTCTCCTCTTGAAGCATTTTTGCTGATGGTAATAATTAAATGTTCAGTAGACCTGAGAATTATTGTGGTTTACTTTGGGTTGGGGTTACTGAGTATTCTGTTATCTTCTTTCTACGTAGAGTGTAAAAAACTTTTTTGTAAGGCTCAAGACACAGATACAATATAGCTGACAAGGAGGTAATTTCCCACACAGTTTCAGAACTAGAAAGTTATGAAATGTAAACTGATAAATAATTTATTCAAGTTTATTTGCACACATATGTATTAGCTTATTTATGAACAGAGGGTAGCAGTATTGCTGTGAAGAAATTGCCAGATCTTAAGAGTATACATGTCTTTCTATCTCCTGACCTTTTCCCCACCTCTGGATTTCTCTACACTCTTTACTCTCCTCCACCTGAGTAAGCCTTTAGGTTTTTTCCAACTTTAAAGAATTCTTCTCAAACATAGAAAGCAGGAGGATAATCTCAGAGTGAGATGTATTTTCAGCTTCTATACACAAAGTAAGATTCAGTCCTTTTTAACAGTCTTTCAGAGTTAAAAACTCATAACTCCGGCAGCTGGTCACAAAGTGAGCTAAATGAGGAAACAGCACAAAGTAACTCAGTGGATTTGTCTAAACAGCTTTCTTTCTTTGAAAGGATTTAATTTTACTTCAAGCATAAATGAGAAGTTTTTGTAATATCCCAGGTCTCAGGGAAACAAAAAAACCTAAAGAATAAAGGTAACATACCTTTTGATACCATTGGCAATATCTGCAAGGACAATGCCAGGAACAACTATATTTGGAGACTGAGTCAACCTTTCACCACAGGAAAGGTTTGCAGTTTATTGGTATGGCGCTTCTAGGGAGTCACAGCTAAAAGCATAACATCATATCGTACTTAGCCAAGGAATAAAATACTTTTCTTCTTATGGTATCAGTCTATCCCATTTCACATGCTTTCATTTAAAGCAAATGTCACTTGTTAAATTTAAACTAACAAATTAATTTGCCTGGTCTCAGTATATTATAATATTACTTAAAAATGAAAAAAAAAAAGGAAGTAAATTGAGACAAAAATGCAAGTTCTATTTACAAAAGCAAATTAACCCACAGAAAAGATTTTTTCATGTAAGATACAATAAATATAGTTGATTCTCTTGTTGATATTGATATTTTTAGGCAATGACAAATAAACCAAATCCAGTCTAAGTCGTGCGATACTGGAAAAAAGGCATACTAGAATTTGGGACTGGTGACTTTATCAGTGGAATGAAAAAATACAGCAGCAGGTGATGTGAAGGAAGTTGCTACTGCAGTAAATCCCCACGAATCAGTACTGAAGTTTACTTTATTTTGGATTTTATTGGCCATTAGCCATGAGGGTAAAAAAGTATGTGCCTGAAGGGATGTCTTCTTAGAATACCCTTGCAGTAGTGAACTTTACTGATGGAACACAGTTGACAGATGTCATCAATGACATCATCACAGAGACTCAGGAAAACAGGTCGAAAGAACTAAATGACCTTAACTTCTAGAGGAAAAGAAATGAGATGTAGTGTAGAGAAACAAATTGGAGAGGCATGTACCTGGGCACTAATCCACTATTGGTTCAAAATCTAAATTATTTTAAGAATGGCCTCCTTTTACAGTTAGGGTTGGAAAGGACCTTAAGATCATATAGTTCTAACCCCCCTGCCATGGGCAGGGACACCTCACACTAAACCATGCTGCCCAAGGCTATGTCCAACCTGGACTTGGACACCGCCAAGGATGGACCATCCACAGCTTCCCTGGGAAACCCATTCCAGTGCCTCACCACCCTTACAGTAAAGAACTTCTTTCTCATATCCAATCTAAACTTCCCCTCTTTAAGTTTGAACCTATTATTCCTTGTCCTCTCACTGAAGTCCTTAATGAAGAGTCCCTCCCCAGCATCCCTATAGGCCCCCTTCAGATATTGGAAGGCTGCTATGAGGTCTCCATGCAGCCTGTATAACATTGTGGGAGGTACTGGTGAGCCCTCACAGTCAAAAATTAGAATATCTCGAAGCCTGTTGAGTGATGTTCCATAATATTTTTCTAACAGGAATACTAGGAACTATCTAATTGGTTTTTAGGATGGAGCTTAACTAATTCATAATTGAGGTTGCTCAAGGAGAATCTGAGGTGAAGTTCTTGTCACGTGAAGTTCTTGATTGTCCCATCTGAAAGTGAGTGCACAGCTTCTAGACCAGGCCTGGATTGTGCCCAACTAACTTGTCACAAAAGCAGCTGATCTTGAATTTCTCTGTACCAACATTTACAGGTGTAACTCAGTAACTTCATTATGCATCTGGATTTTGTGGGGTTTTTTTTTGTTTTGCTTTTTGTTTGTTTTTGTTTTGTTGGGTTTTTTTGTTTTATCCTTGGTGTTTTTGTTTTGTTTGTTTGCTTGCTTGTTTCTCACTAGTAGCTAGTAGGCTTTGGGGTAGGTTCACAAGAAAAAGTTCACAAGGATGAAGTCAGAAGACTACTGGAAAATACCAAACATATTTAGGCCTCTAACTGAATAGCCACTAACTATAGCAGTCCAGATAGTCATCATAGAATGGTTTATGTTGGAAGGAACTGTAAAGATCATCTAGTTACAACCCTCTGCCATAGGTAGGGACACCTGACCAGGCACTCAAAGCCTCATCCAACCTGGTTTTGAATATTTCCAAGGATGTGGCAGCCACAGCATCTCTGGGCAAACTGTTCCAGTGCCTCATCACCCTCAGAAGAACATTTTCCTAATATTTTCCACCAAATTTGTCAGGCATGATTTGCCCTTAGTGAAGCCTTTTTTTAGTTTTCCTTGTTTTCACCTCCTTATTTTTTATATGCCTTAGCATAGTTTCCAAGAGGAAACTATCTGCTCTATGATCTTGCTGGGCATCAAGGTGAGGCTGATCGGCCTGTAGTTCTCTAGGTCTTCTTGGTTTTTTTTTTCCTTTTTAGAAATGGGGGTTATATTTCCCATTTTCCAGTCTGTGATAACTTCACTGGACTGCCATGACTTCTCAAATACGATGCAGAGTGGCTTAGGTGCTTAGTCCACCAATTCCCTCAGGACACCCAGATGCAGCTCATCAGGTCCCATGGACTTGTGCACTTTCACATTCCTTAGACATCAGACCCTGTCTTCTCTTACAGTGGTTGGGTCTTCCTTCTGGGGGGGGGGGGGGGGGGGG